>JABUQX010078527.1:2500-12500 GCA_015478945.1 Trachelipus rathkii
AACATTCTGGATAATAATGAGCAATCAGAAAATGTTAGTGCTGAAATTGATATGGCAGAACAAATTGAAATTGCTCTCCATACTCCACCACATGGTCAGGACTCTGGTAGAGATGATGAAAACAGCAATGTTGAGGAATCTTTTTCCAATATCAGGGACATTGGAAGGGGTGTTTTATCACAAGGAGCAGAGCTAAGGGCGGTGAGAAAAGAAGATAAGTGAGACATTCCAATAGAAGAAGAATAAATAACATCAGAACCATCACATAATCCACCAAAAAGGCAATGTACAACTACAAGTAAAAACAAAAAAAGTTAACAAAAATATACAGCGGTAGGATGGCTAAGTGTTTTTTCTTTTATTCCGACGAAGCAGGAATATAAAAAAAGTACGAGTTGGCTGTGTAGTGATTCTGAAGGAGGAAACCCTTAGTCATCAAAAACAAAGTGTTGACTGATTGATTGGGACGAATTGCGGCTGCTAAGTGTAATCTTCTATGAAAGCAAAAGCAGCATATCATCATCACAAGCCCAGCTGCACTGGTTTGGTGGTGGTGGTGGTGGGTGGTGGTAGGTAGTAGTTAGTAGTAGTAGGTGGTTTTGTCTCGTGACTATAGAAACAAAAATAACAGTCTAACCATCATCTATCGTATGGATTCTCTACTAGGTGTTTTCCCGAAAAGCAGGCATAGCACACAGAAAACGTTTGATGTTTGCTATGCCTGTGGATATATATATATATATTATATATATATAATATATAATATATTATATATATATATATATATACTATATATATATATAGTATATATATATATATATATATATTATATATATGTATATATAATATATATATATAAATTTAATTATATTTATATATATATATATATATACTATATATATATATATATATATATATATATATATATATATATATATTCCCAATAATAAAATGCATTTATCTGAAATCTATTATATTCCCAAAAATAAATTATTTTCGTAAACGCCAAATCCCACTGTATGATATATCATACGGTAAAAAAATCTATGAAAACTAAGTAGTTTAATTAAAAATGCATTACAATTATCTTTAAAACACTAAACTAAACAACATATTTAAATTTTACAAAAAAATTCAAACTTTTTTAATTTCGGGATCTAATGGGTTAATTTCAATTAATTTAGTCGAAGATAGAGTGAAAATTTGATTACCCCATCTTGTTTTTCATTATTAAAAAATCCATTAGCTATTTAGCTATGTTTTCATTAATAGACCTTAATTAATGCGTTTTAATGAATAACAATTGAACAAAAGTGGCTTGTTTTAATTACTGAATTTCTTCCAACGTATTTAATTTGCTTTTAGTTATTAGAAATTCATTCAGGGTAATTTTGTTTTAATTACAAGAATTTTATTCAGGGTAATTTTGCTTTTCAATCGATTTGATTAATTAGTGTATTTCTCCCAGCATAATCAGTTTGGTTATTTAAATTAATCATTTCAACTCGTTTAGTTTCTTTCTTTTTTTGTTGTTGTTTGCGTGTACATTTTTTACATATCTTGCGATATTTCTCAGATTATAATTTTTATTCTCGAGTTTAGTACTGGTGTACGCAGTTGAAGCGGTTTTAGCCTAGTAGAGAATATTTAGTGTTGAATTAGAAAAATGGATAAGTTAAGAAAGAGTAACGAGTCAGTTGAAATGAAAGAGGAGGAAGAACGCACTGTAAAAGCAGAAGAAACAGCATCTTTTCAAAGGACCTCTGCTTCTGTCAGTTTATTACCCAATCCGAAACGATTTAAAAGAGAGGAAGAAGAGTCAGGAGAGACAGTTTCGCCCCCTGGGAGTCTTGCTTCCCAAAATCGTTTATCCAAGCCCAGTTGTTCCAGTGTAATAGATCAATCCACTGTGCACACAGAATGTATTACTAATGAACAGAGAATTCTCCCAAATAATGATAGTAACGAAGCATCATACGCTGAAGCTTTGTTGAAATTTATGGTGTTTGATTGTTCCAAAGAAACCCCCTTCCATTCTTTTATACTTCAAGTCAAAGAATTTATCGAAGATTATCAAAGAAAGTCAAGAGACGTTCAGCCCACATGCTCTTTCAACGCATCCCAAGTGAATCTTTAAGTTACTACCAAAGTATTGGACTATATAGCAAAGTTTGAGAATCACGGGAGATTAAAGACTGAAATTTTAAAAATATTTGATATTGATTTAGACTTGGACATTTTTTTAGAAAAGATTTTCCAGATTGCAATTGAAATTCTGCCTGAAATTAATTCAGGAGAAAAACAATCTGAAGGTGCCGCTCCAGGAAGA
Organism: Trachelipus rathkii; assembly: GCA_015478945.1. Classification (NCBI taxonomy): domain Eukaryota; kingdom Metazoa; phylum Arthropoda; class Malacostraca; order Isopoda; family Trachelipodidae; genus Trachelipus; species Trachelipus rathkii. The sequence continues at coordinate 4,830 of JABUQX010078527.1, forward strand.
GAAACGGAGGAAGGCCATGAGGAAGAAGATAAACTTGAGGAAAATCAGGCTCTTACTCTTGTAGCAACAGTAGAAGAGACACCCCCTCCTACGTTTTCTGTTTCCACCAGTTTATCAGCCAAACTTAAACACTCTTCAAGGAGGAAGAAAGTGTTCGGGGGAAGAACGATTCGGAAGTATCAAACTCATAATTACTTAAATAGCTTTAAGAATTCCTGTATAAGAAATTTAGTGAATTTATTCAATTGTTCCAGGAAAGAAGGCGTTTCTTTCACTTCCTTCAGTACAAAGACTATGGAATTACTTGAAGACTACCAAAAAAGAATGATAAAGAGGAAGTTTAAATTAGCACTCCGTCCTTTAAAAGAGAAAATATTTCTTACCACTAAGGTTCTAAAATTCGTCTCTGAATTGAAAGATTCGAAGAATTTAAAAGAGATAGTGCTAAAAACTTTCAACCCTCACATCCGCATTGAGAAATTGTTGCGAAGATTCTTGCAGATCTCCAAAGAGTTAAAAGGAGAGGTCGTGAATAAGGAAGAAGCAACTGTGGCCCCTCCCGCTTTTCCATTCAAACGGACAAATGTTTTAGAGGGAAATATTCAAACTCCAGTTCAAGTATTAGCCGGACCGTCTTCTCAAAAGATAAAGAGACTCCCACAAGTCGGTTCTCATTATTATTGCAATATGACCCTTTTCCTTAAAAGAGAAAAAAAGGGAATGAGAGTAACAAGCCTCTTAGACACCGCGTCCGGAGTTACGCTTATACAAAGACGCACACTGGAGGAACTAGAAAGAGAACAGGGTTGCAAAGCATTGTCCCGACCATCCCACCTCACACTCCACGGGATTCATAGTAGTAATTTCAAAACTTATGATGAAGTCGAGCTGTATTTCGAGTTATCTGGCAAACTCCAGCGAACTACTTTCTTTGTATACGATATTGGAGGATTGACTAGCTGGGATGTGTTAGTTGGAACAAACATTCTTTCTAGCGAACCCATGAGTTTAAATTTATATTCCTTACAGTTGATTTGTTATGGAAGTCAAATAGTAAAAGTTCCCCTCTATGTCCAAGAAAACTCAAAAAATAAATGTAAGTGCAAGAATAAAGTAATGCAGACTTCTGGGAAGTCTTCAGTAATTAAAAGCGGAGTTGCACCCAAAAGGGAACATGGACTGGTTGTGCCATCCCAAAATAAAAGCTGTAGTACCCCAATACCTTACGTCATGGAAAGACTAGTCCTTAAAAACAACCGCATAGTTGAATAGGACTTAGTGACGGAGTTGTAATTAGTGTAGCGCGGCTCAGGAGGATATAGAGGAAAGATAACCAGTATGGTACAGTTTTATATATATATATATATATATATATATATATATATATATATATATATATATATATATATATATATATATATATATATTATATATATTATATACTATTTTTATATAATATAATTATATGATCTATATATATATATTATGTATATAAATATGTCTATGAGTTTTTTTTATATCAGTTTTTGTCTTTTCCTCCCCAAATAGTTTTCGTGATTCCTTAGGTTAAAATATCCTCCAAGCCCCAAAAATTTTAGTAGGTCAAAAGAGTACCTACCTAGATTAAAATAAGAAGAATGAAGAGTGAGTATGGTAATGCCCCTTCATTGCTTAACTAAAATAAAAAGAATGAAGAGTGAGTATGATAATGCCCCTTCATTGCTTAACTAAAATAAGAAGAATGAAGAATTGAGTATGGTAATGCTTCTTCTTTGGAATTATAAATGAACAGGTTAGATTAGGCCGTAGAGAGTGAGCCTTAGCCCTAAGTGTCTTTCAAAACGAAGTTAAGACAAATTTCTAAGTGAAATAATTCCCGAAGAAAAAATGGTTTCAATTTAGGAAAGAACAAAAGCTTCAAGTTGACCGAAGCCTTTCCTACCAAATTATGCGTAAAATAGGCAGTAGTTACCTAGAGGGAAGAGCAAGAGTTTCGAGTTGAATGAAACTCTTCCGAACCAATAAGTTATGGATGAAAGGCTCCAATAGGTAAGAGAGCCAGCTCCGCCCCGAAAAATTCTTTAAGTAGGCAGCAGTTGCCTAGAGGAAAGGAAGAAACCTTTCCCAGTCAAGCCTTTAGCGTTCAGAGACTAGCAACCTACCAGAAAAATATGGAAGAGAGGTTTAGATTTTTTCTCTGTTTAAGACGCTTTTAAACAAATTAAGGAAAATTCTTCAAGTAGGTATCAGTTACCTAGAAGAAAGAAAGTGAGTTTTGCATTGAATAAAAATGCTCCCAATCCAATCAAATAAGGAAAATTCTTCAAGTAGGTATCAGTTACCTAGAGGAAAGAAAGTGAGTTTCGCATTGAATGAAAATGCTCCCAATCCAATCAAATATAGATAGGAGTCCCCGACAAGTGAGAGGGACAACTCTATCCAGAACCTCTCAAGTAGGCAACAGTTGCCTAGAGGAAGGAAAAGAGGTTCGCAAGAGGAACCTTTCATTTCAATCCGACAGTGTGATAAAGAGAGTGGAGTTAGAGATGCTCATCCCTCCAATTATCATAGCTCCGAGGGAGCTAGGCCACAGTTAAGCCCACTGTTTCAGAAGTAAAGAAGACGATCAATTCCTCTTCAATTTTTCATAAACTATTGGGATAAGGAGATGATCAGTCCATTTGTTAGAAATCATAGGTCAGTATTTCCCCAAAGAAGAGTACCGATTACTCGAAAGTTTCCGACGACCATGCTCGTCGCAGTGTGTTCTATTTTAGACCAGTGTTAGCCAAAATGTTGTTCTTCCGCTAATACTGAAACATAATTTAGTCTTGCTGATAAGAGAGCAAGAAGAAGAAATCTCGATTTCAATTTATTTCCGCCCGTATTGCGACAATTGTTTTTAAATAAAAATGGAAAGGATAAACCAGCTACTAAGTCATAGTTTTTGTATTATATATATATATATATATATATATACTATATATATATATATTAATATATATATATATATTAATATATATATATATATATATATATATTATTATATTATATATTAATTATTATATATATTATATATATATATTATATATATATATATATATATACTATATATATATTCTTGTGTAATTGAAGAAGACTTAAGTTCTTACTCAATTTCCTATTAAGTATTAAAATTGCATACATCTGTTGAGATAATTCCATTGATTCATGTTTGGCAGACAAAAGACCCAAGCTTAAACGTTGCTGGCTATTGTCTTTCAAATAAATGATGAAATTTACAAGAAAAGAGAATGACTTTTGTCATGTAAAAGGTAAAAAATTTTCTTAAGTATGAAAACAGAATAACAATTATTGATCTTTTTATAACAGCGCCCAAATGGATAAGAGAGTATTATCCACCATGTACAAGTTCTTTGAAGGAAGTTACAAGATTGGGACACAAGTTTCCCCTTGTGAACATTTTAACAGATGAACCTTTAAAGATCAGAAGCATCTAACAGACTTTACAAGACAATCAAGATAAACGATAGGTTCGAGCTGATTCACCTTATGTTTTGGTTTAGGGAAATAGCAATGGATCCGGTTTAAGTTTGCTCGCTCCGCAGTGGTTACGAGAGTCGAAGGTGAAAGGACGAGATTACCCTTCAGCCAAAAACAGATCTCATCATACCAGGAGGGACAACAGCCCTAGTAGGGGAAAGGTCCATTAAGAATGCACGAAGAGTTATCCTTGCCCCACTCCGAGAAAGGGAAAGCGACGTGATTCCAGTTCATTACATAGCCTTTAATGTATGGTATGTACCATACCATTAATATTATATATATATATATATATATATATATATATATATATACTATATATATATATATATATCTATATATAATAATACTAATTATATATATATATATAATATATATATATATATATTATATATATTTTATAATATATATACTTATACTCTGTTTCTACTTTTGAATGAGAGAAAGGAAAGACTTAAAATTGGAAGGGAAAGTAAGTCAAGTTCATTTAACTCAGGGGACTCAAGGAAATGCAATCAGTTTTGTGCTTTTTATTATTGTTTCGTTTTTTTGTGCTCCAATTGCATACAATTATGTTGGTTCTTTTCAAAAGAACAGGTTATCTTATTCTATTTGATTTATCGTATAGGGTTAAAATTTGTTAAAGGTTTTCAATTCTATATTAATGGTATAGGACTTAGGTTAAAATTTAGGTTTAGATTGAAAGGTTTTAAATTGTCGATAGAATTGAAAGAATATAACAAATAAGAGATTCTAAAAAGGAGGAATAACAGAAGAACTAATCAAGTACAAGTTAAGTAGACCGAATAAAGGATAGGCTAACGTAGAACATCATCCTCATCCATTCGAATTGAAGTATTGAATCATAGGATGACAATTTCAAGTTAAGATGTTCTTTCTGATTAAGGAGTGGACACCTTGTGTGGTTAGAAACACTTTTTGAATTGAAAAAGTCGACCACAGATCCGCTTCAATTCATTTTTTTTGTTTTGTTTATAACAAGTAGTTACTTTAAACTGTTTCAAGTGATTCTGTTAGACAGCAGAATCCAAAGAGTATAGATCTCATACTCGCAAAAGAAGTCCCAGACATACAAGACAGTGACATTACAGAAGAAGAATTTTTCGGTAATAAAAATAAATGAAGATTTATAACTCGGACAAAAAGAGATAAGATCTTATTAGATAAGAAGGACAAGAAGTCCCCATCCTTTCCAGAGAACCTTCACACGAACGTTTCTTTCAAAATAGTTCTCAGTGAACAAAACACTCGTAGGAAATCGGAACGTAAGTGTTCCTAGAAATCGGAGTGAGAAGAAACGTATGGAATAGAACATAGAGTCCGAAGCAGCACTCTATGAAGATGATTTTACAAGCAAACAGGGAACTATTCTTATACCAGATAGCCCCCACAGCCAAGGACAGAGTCCGAAATAGCACTCTGTGAAGATCATTGATGGGTTGGTTGACTTACCAATCCATTCCCCCCATCAAGTTTTCGGATTAGCAATAAATGCTGAATCCACTTTAAAAGTGTCTGACGTTTGTTGAAACGTAGAGACAAATAGTGTCGGAAAATGGACATAATTGCTGTATCCAAATTTAAAGTTGTAGATCGACCTTACGGTTCGACGTGGAACCCAAGATAGGTAATAGAGTCTTTTTCTAGATCTCACTTTGATGGATACCCCCATTTTGTTTTTGTTTTTTGCTTTTGAAATATTCTTTGCATCTATTTGATGTTTGAACATATTCTTTTTTTTTGATGTTTACAAATTCTTTTGAGAATTTTCGCTTTTAAAGATACTTTTTTTTATATTGTTTCAAGATAAGATAAGATTAGATTACAAGACTTCATCGAAGTTTAAACTCATACTTGTGTTGCAAACACTTAATTGTATATATTGGATAAATTTAAGCCAGCTTATCTTATCATATCTTTTTCTATATTGTGTTCCATTACACTCTTATTCATTTACTCTTTCAGAGTTTTAGTTTAGATTAATGAATAACTAGCTTGGATTAAGTTAAATCTACTCAACCTAGATTAATAATTTACCTCGGATTAGCCATTCGGCTTGGATGAGTCCACTAGTTTATTAAGTTAAAATACAGTTATGCTTAAGAAAGCTTTGACCAAAACGTTTCTTTCAACAAACCACAAATATATGGGTTTGAGTTGAGCCAGAACAGTCCTAGGGATTAAGCGCGGGAAAGTGCCCCTAGAGCTAAGACGGACATTTGAGTATGAAGAGAAAGAAACGTGTAGTTGTAAATAACACATATAAGTAAGCTCTTATGCTAGTATAAATTTAGATATAGTATATAAGTTTTATATTTTCCGGTTTATCTTGTTAATCCAACAATTATTTTAAAACAATTTTTTTTTTTTTTTATTCTTTTGATTATTTTTATTATTTTAACCAATGGGTTCTCAATAGAGAAACACGTTTTTTACGCCCCAGGGCCCCGATTTAATAAAATCTTATTAAAAAACAAAAACTCAAAAACGTTTTGTTTGAAGAAAAATAATAAAAAATAACAACTTAGTCATTACGACAACATTTGTAAATAATGGTAGTTTAAATTTTTTTTTTTGTAGAACTAACACTTGTACTCTAATTTTTCTTTTTATTTAGTCAAGATTATTTTGCAATACTAATATTTTTGCTCGTAGTTTCATTGTATAATTAAGATAGATAAGAATATACGATTAAAACTATTTTTGCAATACTAACATTTTGTTTTATATTTGCTTTCATTGCATGATTAATTTTTATAGTTCTATAAGTTTAAAATTCATCCGCATAATTAAAATTAATTTTTTAATAATTTTAGGATTGAATTTCTTATGCAATAATTAAATTTTAAGTAACTTTTAAGAAACGCTTATGCAATAATTAAATTTTAAGTAACTTTTAAGAAACGCTTTCAAATCAGTTAACCAGCCAGTTTAAATAGTTCCTAATTAAGTATACGACAGGAAAACAAAAGAGTTTAAAGCTGTTTTAACAGAATAACTTTTTCCTACTAGTTATAAGATTGTAGTTAAAACAAGTAGATTTAAATAAGTTAGAAATTAGTTGTCAAGCAATGGTTAAAAGCTTTACTAGTTTAAAACTAACCCTTAATTGTAAAATAATGATTAAGGCTAAAACTATCCAATAAATCGATTGATTAACTTCGTTTCAGAATGTTAAGTGTACAATTAACAATTTTAATATCGGATTGATCAACCAATTTATTTTAATTAATAAAGGCGACCTTATATCTTCTAAGACAAAACAAAATTTAATAAACACCAAAAAATCTAAAAGTTAAAGTAAATTTACACTTCTTAAATAAACTCATGAAGTTAACCAATTATCCATGCATTATAATTGTCAAGTTATTTAATTTGCGTCAAGTAATTAAAAGAAAATTGTATTAAAAATTCAAGTTAAAGTTAAAGTAATTATCTTGTTGGAAAGATTCAATCAAAATTTATAATATTGGAAATCTAAGTTTAAACAAATATTTCAAGAAAATTTAGAAATATTTTAGGAACAAGAAATGAACTCTGTAATTTCGGATTATAATTCGTTACTGGTATGCACGTACCAGATCCCTTGGATTCACACTAAAATCGAATCTTGTCCCCAATATATTGCATTTCCTCATATTGGAGACAAACACAGAAACTACATTCTTGCAGTGCTATACACCAGATACGAAAGTTTCCTATTCTTTTACCTATGTTTGAGTTATTCGACTTTCTTTAATTTGTCTAGGAAATTACCTCCATTTCTTTATTAAAGATCTACCAAAGATAAGCCATGCTTAAAGTTGTAGACCTCTTATTTTGTTTCCAATTCAACTCAGATGTTTGGTTTTCCAAAACCCTTACATTTTCTTTATTCTTCGGATGTCACTTCCATTTGAAAATAATGCAACGTATGTTGATTGAAATAAATCTTTGAGGTAAAAGATTCTTTCAAAAAAGGGGTCCTTTATCGTGGTTAAAACAGTTCTTGGTCGTTCAAGAACGATTTAAAATCAACATGCTTTGCATTCCTTTTCGTTGACGCTTTGGGCGATTGCAGGTTCCAAAATCTTACCTTATATGGTAATCTCCCACGGTCCGTACTAT
>JABUQX010078527.1:20000-25000 GCA_015478945.1 Trachelipus rathkii
CAAGGGATCCTTTTACAAACAGAAGTATGAAGATAAGAAAATTATAGAAGTCAAGCCAGACAACACCTTTCGAAAGAAAAGAGAAGAAGTAAAGTCAGAATTTGTCTCCCGAAAGAACGGAGGAGTTTTTAGAAGAGTAACTGACAACAAGCTAAAAGAATACGATTGGTGTTTCTCTTGTGAAGCGATAGGGCACCATTGGAAGATGTGCCGATGGAACTCACCATACTGCCATTATTGTAGAAGACCCCATAAGCGGGGGTCCACAGCAGAGTGTAAAGACGCCCCTCCCTGTCGGCCGTCTTCAGAAGTGGATCAAATGATCATTCGATTTAATAGTACCGAAGATATGGAGAAAGGTTTAAAGGCCAAGAAAAGGGAACACCCAGGTGCTGAAAAAAAAGGGCCCAGGACCTTTCCCAGGAGAAAGGAAGAGTATAGGCCCCCAGAAGGGAAGTAAAAGAAGAACACAAGAGTTTATGTAGCTGAAAGTCAGTTAAGAGATTCTGATTTGAGTGAAGAAGAAGAAGGGAAGAGTTGACCCTTGAAGGAAACTTTTTCAACTCAAATGATCAAGCTGATCAGGGAAATTTTCGCCAAGAGGCAAAAACAGGAAGGATATGAGAAGAAGAGTTAATGAACAGGTAAATAGCCGAGAAACAGATAAGAAAATAGCCAGTGCATTCTTTCAGGAAAGCGTCGAGCGACTTTTTAAATTGGGCTATCATTTTTATGCTAATGTTTACCTGGCCCCCACCATAGGGGAAGAGAAGGTCAAAGCATGTGTTTTACTTGACTCCGGATCTTCCATTTCGCTCATTACGCCGAGGCGGCTAAGAGCGCTAGAAGAAGAAGGAAATTTTAAGATACCCCTCCAGGCCACAGATCTCATTGTACAGGGTGTATATAACTATCCCACTAAATTGAGAGGAGAAGTCCAATTATATCTCCGAATGCACGAAAGATATTACCTCACCACGTTTCAGGTGAGCGAAGTAAAAGGTGATCCCAGTTGGGATGTGTTACTAGGTAATAATATTCTCGCTAATTTACCCATAACTTTAGATTTATTTTCTTCCAAGATGTCCATTAAAGAAGGTGAGGTAGTGGATATACCTGTTTTTGCCAGACAAGGATCATATTTAATCAGGGAATACACAGATGGAGGCCTCCGACAGGTAAGAGACCCCACTCTGTCCGGAACCCCTTTAAGTAGGCAACAGTTGCCCAAAGAAAAGAAAGTTAGCTTCGCATTGAACGAAACTTTTCATAGCCAGTCATATATGGACAGAGGTCTCCAACAGGTAAGAGGGACAGCTCGGTCCAACAACCCCTCAAGTAGACAGCAGCAGTCCAGAGGAAGAGAAGAGAGATGCGCATTGAACGAAACCTCTCCAGTCAAATCAGACAACATGATATGAAGAGCAGAGTTGGAGACGAAAGATACTCAACTTTCTAATTATCATAGCGCTGAGGACCAAGGAGTTAGGCCGAAGTTTAAGCCCACTTCTTCTAAAATAAAGGAAAATTTGAGTCAAACTGAAAGATAGAGTTTTTAGCGACCCCAAGCCATACCAAAGATGGTTATTTGATGCTTGATGAAGAAATCAAGATTGATTTAAGAGTTATTAAAAATACTTTTTTGCCAGCGCAGTCTTCTGGTCATTTGAGAGTTAGGCCCGAAACTCAAGATAGTTTTTAATTAGATAGAATGTGTTTGATGACCCCAGCTCTTACTAAAGGCCCTCTTTATATAGCTAACGCAGTAAGTCCCGTGCGAAATAATACAATAGTACTCAGTTACATAAATTTAGGTGCTCGACAAGTTTATCTGAGAAAAACAATTGTATTTAGGGGAGAGTTACCCCATAAAAAGTTTAAATAATGAACATGTTGAATTAGGCCCAGATTTAAGAGGACAAAGTAAGCGACTAACCTCCGCCAATGTAGCCACATGTTCCAAAGGTCTCTCCAAAGCGGAGTTAAGACAAGTTTATAGAGAAATCATCGAACACAAGATGTCAAAAGAAGATGCTGAGAATAGTGTCCTAAAGAAGCCAGAGTATTTAGAAGATCTTCTCGAGCTTTTGATGGAATTCAACGATGTATTGGCATTAGACGAGGATGCAGTTCCCGTTTGCCCCCTTCATCAGTTCAAGATAGAGCTACTTACTCCCTGATGCTCCAAAAGTTATTTTTCGAAAGAGTATTATACTCATTTTCATCTGAAAGTCCGTTTAATTTACAGACGCAGCTTTATAGTTGTCACAAGTGAATCAATAAAATAAATGCTTAAAGACTGAAATAAAATTAGTATTTATAAGTGAAAAACTATTTGTGTAGTTACCCTAAAACTGTCATTACCCTAAGAATTTTTCAATTAGTATAGATGATATATATATAATATGCATATAGTATATTATATATATTATATATATATATATAGATCATATTATATATATCACTTATACTAATACCAGCTATATATATAGGTATTAGAATATATATATTAGATAGTACTATATATAAGTATAATAATATATATTATAAATATATATATCATACTGATCATAATATCCTCCTGCTTTGTATTTTTCACAACGTAGATTTTGAGCGTTTTCAAATATATTTTGGAACAAACGCCGCTTCTAAATCAATACCTCTAGACCGCTCGATCTGGATTAAGATTGAATAAAACATTTTTTGCAATTCAGGCGTGTCAACCTACATCGCATTTATATGCGTCCGATAACTATCACGGAAAAATACATATATTTTAGCTGGAAAAAAACTAAACCGGGCAGAAATGTACGCAGCACCGGGTGTAATGTATTCTAAAAGAAATGAATGCGGTCAGGCTTCTGTTTCAAGAGTACCAGACTACTTGAAATTCTGCAATGCCTGTATTAGAATAACTTTATTGGCAAAGAGAAAGGATAATTTGAATTGGCATGAACATGTCGATCGCGATTGGTGCGAATTGTTCCAGGGTTTTCTTAAAGCACCTGTGTATGCTCATTTACTGGAACGAATAAATGAACGAACTTAGTCATTCCTATGAGGTGCTTCGACAGTCACCGCATTGGTTATATATGTGGCATAATTACTGATGCAGCATAGAAAAGGTAAAGGAAGGTTTATTACTTTTAACTTTGAGAATTTTGTTGAATTATCTATTTTCTTTGGAGTACAAATATGATATATACACTAGTATAATCGCCGTCTTATGATATATATAAAATGTATATATTTATATATATATATAATATACATATATATGATATATGAAATATAGTATATATAATAATATATATTATAATGAATACATAGTATTATATATATATATTTACTATAGTATATAAATAGTATATATAATTTATAATCAGTATATAGGTACTTGATAGCCTATCATACTATATGATATTAGTATATTATAATATTAGTCATATATAAGTTGGTGTGAGGGGAAGGAGGAGGATTATTATCATTAAAAATAATTGAGAGTTACCCGTTGATTTTTAATCTCACATAAAATATCATATGTATATATATATTAACGTATATAATATATATTATATATATTATAATATTATATATATATATATATAATATATATAGTATATATAATATAATATATACTTATATAAAATAATATTTTTTTTACTAGGTATATATACATATATATATATATATATATATGATATTATATAGTATATATATAATATATATATATAATATATAATATATATGATAATATATATTATATATATATATATATATATATATATATATATTATATATCATATATAATACTATTAATATATATATATATATTATATTATATATATATATGATATATAGTATGATATAGCTATATTATAATGTTTATTATATATACTTATATATATATATATATTATATATATATATATAATATATATAATATATATATATAATATATATATATATATATTATAATATAATATAATATAAATATACTTATATTATATAATATATATATATAGTATCTAATATATATACTCGATATATTGCTATTATATTATATATATATATATATAATGATAAATAATATATATATATAATGATATATATTATGAATATAAGATATATATTTTAATATATATTATAATTTTTTTTATATATCATATCATATATATATATATATATATGATATAATATAGTATAATTATATAAAACTATATATAATATATATATACTATATAATATATATATATATATTTAAACATATATATATATATATATATATATCATATATAGTATATATTATATATATATATGTTTATATATATAATACGTTATATAATATATATAGTATATCTGATAGTATATATATATATATATATTATATATATATATATATATAATATATGATATATATATAGATATATATGATATATAATATATATGTATGATAATATATATATAAGATATATATAGATATATATATTTATTATGGATAATATATATAATATATAGTATATATTATATAGTATCAGTATATATATATATACTATACATGATAAATATTTATATAATATTATAGTCAATATTGTTATATATAATATTATATATATATAAGTATATAACAAATTTTATTATATATATATAATAATAATTAATAATAAATAATAATAAATAAAATAATAATAAGTAATCAATAATAATATTAAATAAAATAAATAAAATAATTAAGAATAATAATTAATAATTAATAATAATAATAATAATAAAATCAATAGATAAGTAATATGTATTAGTTAATATTAAATTAATTAATAATTATATTAATACTTCAATATTAATATTAATATTAATATTAATATTAAGTAATTAATGATTAATATTAATAATTAATATTAATATTAATATTTAAATATTAATATTAATATTAATATGTAATATTAATATTAAAATTTATATTAATAATAAAATATAATTCAATAATAATAATAATATATA
>JABUQX010078527.1:30000-42815 GCA_015478945.1 Trachelipus rathkii
GATCAAGGTACATGCAATAGATATTACAATCTTAGATCAAGCATTTCGAAAACAGTGAAATGAAATGCTAACAGAGAATTGACAAGAAATTTACCCTTAGATGGTTCCGGCATCATAATACAGATCTATTAATCGTATAGTGATACGCAGGAAGAATTAGCAAATGTTTAATTCGATTAGGGATTTCTTCAAGTATTACTTTTAAAAAAGTCATTTCGTATTACATTTTGCCTTAAAGTTTTAATGTCATATTTACTTACATTAAATATATTTAGTGATTGTTGAATATTGCATTCTCGATTCTCTCTCGTTCTTCTGCTCTGCTCTCCTCTCTCATCTCCCTCTCTCTTCTCTCTCTCTCTCCCTAACCTCTCTCTCTCCTCTCTCCTCTCTCTCTACTCTCTCCGTCTCTCTCTCGTCTCTCTCTCTCCTCTTCTCTTCCTCTCTCTCTCTCTCTCTCTTCGTCTCTCTCTCTCTCTTCATAAGGACCATTTTTGCATAAAATGACTCCGTGATGTCACGAATAAACTAAGTCAAAAAAAATGCTAAGTCTTCAAGATCAAATTAATTACATCTAAACTAATGGAATGTTAATGCGAGAGTTAGGGTAGGTAATTTTAGTGATTTTTTTTTATAGGATGATTGTTGCATAATGTGTGTCATTTTGCAGAATATACTTCTAAATTGATATATAATTTGCTTATTCTTTATAAATATAATTTTATTCTTTATAATTAAAATTTTGGAAACAAATTAATTAAAAAAACAAGGATTATATATTATGATAAATAAATATAGTTGCAAACTTGATGATAGTATAATGATCAAGTATTTTCTTCGGAGTAAAGTTTCCAGTTTCTCTCCCAAGTTATTATGTGACTAATTCTTCATTGAGGTCTACTGTCATCAATTATAAGTAAACTGCACGAAGCGCTTCGAATATTAAGCTTAGTATACCACTTTGGGCTGCGAAATTGTCGTTTCGGGATGCAGAAAATTATTGCCAGTAAAGTTATAATCTTATATATATATATTATATAATATATAGTATATATATATATTATATATATATTATATATATATATATATATATATATAATGATTATATAATATAAAAAAAAAAAAAAAAAAGGAATAGCATATATAAAAATATATATAGTATAATATATAAATATAGAGATGACACAAGGAACTATTTGCTTTAGGATTACATAAACTATTAACGTAAAATAGTATATATATATATATAATAGTTCTGGAGTATGTCGCTTCTAACACCACCCCAGAACTGCAACCATGGGAAATCTGCAGCCACTGGCAGCTGATTCATGGTAGAAGTAAAGTCGCGGGAGCGGCGGCGGCCTGCGGCTGCGGCTGCGCCTGCGGCGCTGCGGCTGGCATACCGCATGCCGGCTAATGCGGGCTGCAGGGACGAGTATTCTGCTAGATACCGCAGATAGTGGCCACATCGTGCCAAAGAATGGGTTTTTACGGAGAACGGGGAATAATCTATAATATAACCTATAAATACCTGAAAGGGGATATAATATCAACCTGATAGTTAGGAGGTGGAGCTCTCCTATAGTAGAATAATATCAGGCGTACCTAATTTAGTGTCCCGAATATAGGTAGAAAAAGGATATATAGGATAAATAAATTCACCTAGTAGGTGTCATACGTATGGAAAACATTATTGATAATATAAGTATATGAATAGATATATATAATAATATATTATTACCTATATAATAATCAGTAGCTCAATAGTAATATTATGTGGGCTTAGTTCGTAACAAGTTGGTCAATAATAATCTCCCTCATATCTGAAGAGAATCAAAGAAATACGAGAGAGTAACAAAATTCATGTAAAACGGTATAGTTTACCTATAATAATATAATAATGAATGAAGGGAACCCGAAATAAGAGTGGAGATGGGGGAAGAAGAAGAATAAAATAATAATGAGTGATAGGATGAAATAGTATGATGGGGGGCGAGAATAGAAATCAATAGATAAGAAAATGAAGAATAGGGATTAATAATACTAAGATGCAATGAGTATACATTAATCAACGTTGGAATAAGATGAATGTGGTCGTATATATTTCGGTTTAACGTGTGAAAATTGGTTGAATTATGTGAGTAGTCGAGATTATAAAAAGTTTGAAAATATCTAGGACGATTTATATTCTGTAATCTTGAATAGGATATGAGGTTATATGAATATTATGGAATATATAGGAGGAATATAGAGGTGTATTCTCGGCAGTACCGTAAATATATGTGTAAGGGGAAAAGAACATGATTATATAAATTATGCCAAATATCCCATAATTCCTATATGTGGACAGATATTGAAAAGAATCGGTCCCAGGGTTCTATTTCTTGCTCGTTGAGTCCTTGACAATTTAAACTTGAGTCATTGGTGCATAGTTTGACCAGAGAAATTCAAAATAGGATTATTGAAGCCAAAAAAATAAACTGAGTTGGGTGATCTTAGGTTCTACAAGTGAATGAAAAGGCGGGAAATCGGTCCTATGGAAGGAAAATATTAGTAATGAATGTAATGACAGAAGTAGAAAGAAGATCTGAAATGTAATACTGGAATTTTGGTCAGCTGAAAGGTTACGAAGGATAACAAAATCTCAAGGACGGAGAAAGATAATAATTAAGTAGAAGACAAATGAAACTTGACGCGGAGATGCACGCATAGCAATAGACTCGATGCGTTCTATTGTATATAGAAAAGAAAAAGAATAGTAATCGTATATCCTAATCACAGAATTAATAGAACATACTTAAAAAATAAGCAGAAATATTAAACCAGCAGGAAGGAGACTTATAACAAAGACCTGAATTTTATTAAAAATAAGATGCAAAAGCCGATTTTTAGTTAGTGTAATCAGTTTAATATTTTCAAAAGATAAATAATGAGATCAATGAATACTCTACATAATAAAATAAAGATATAAATAAATCTATAATAATACATAATAAACTGCGAATACCCGAATATAATAATATGGCTTCGTTAATACTCTCTACAGATAATCTCAAGAACCAAGTCTGTCAGTTTTAAATTTAAATTGTCCGAACACATATTTTAAATATAACACTTACCACTTAACTACATTGCACACCTCATATAACGTTTCTTCCTATATACACTACATATTTATACTTAATAACTTATTTAATAATATAGATAACTATATATTATATATATTATATACATAATATATTAATATATATATACATATGCATACTCAGATTTTAGAAGATATATATATATATAATAATTATATATATAGAGGACCAGTAGATTGATGAGAGAGAGAGAGACGAGACTTTTTTTAAAAAAATCAAATTTTAGAATAAATTTCTTTATAAAACTAAACTAATTATATTATATTATATTAATCTATATTATATATTTAACATATTACTATATATAATATATAATATACATATTTATATATATAATATATATATCATACTATAGATATATGGATGTTAAACAACATGTATCTTAAAATGCTTTAATTTCAGTTTTTCTAATCCTTAACGGTTTGTCAAAAGCGCAAAAAATCAAAAGCAAAATGAACATTTTGCTTTCAATTATACAGCTTCAAATTTTAATATTATCTTCTAATTAACTGAAATGAGACAAAAATATAAAATGCAAATCAAAAATAATTTCTCCAACCACAATCGCCAAATAAGCTTAACACATTGTCTGAGTAGCAATTTATTATATTATCTTATTATATATCATTTTTTAATCCTAATAGAATTAATATAAAATAATAAATATAATTTAATCTATTACATTTATCATCATAGATTATCATTCATCTATACTTATAATATAATATATATAATTATATATAATATCGAATGATATTAGGTAGTAACTATACTACAATATGAAGTATTTGACCATCAATTTGAAGTAAAGCATTTAAATATGAAAGATCATTTTTGTGATTTTTCAGTTTATGGCCGCCGCCCTCTCGAGCACTATACTCCATAATCTTATAATATAATATATATATATATATTATAATATAGATCATAATAATTACAAAATTACTATAATATACTATCTATAGATCATAATGAGAAATAGATTATATTATATTATATAGTATTATTTTGTTAAATAAATATATAATGACGTAGCATTATATTAATGAATATTTATATATCATAATTACTTATAATTATTATTACATAAAAGATACACAATATATAATTTAATATATATATAATATATATTTTGCATATATATATGTATATACTAATATATATATTATTAATTTCTAAATATATTGTGTGGATCTATTGTACTGTAATTGCTATAACATTATAATATCAAATTACTCTCCTGACCCTATATTTAATATATATAAAATTTTCACAACTTATTTTTTCATAATATTTTATTATTTTTCTGATATTCCAAATTTTCTTTCGATCGATTTTTATTGCAATTAAATACTTTGAAAAAAAATTTCTGCATTTGTAAATATTAAATCTATGTAACTGCACTCAAATTACTAAAACGAAATAATAATATCTGTATATACCTAATGCATAACAACAGCTTATGGGTAATCCACGGACTGTCAAATGATCGTTGGTTGATCTTTTTGTCAACAATGGGGTTGACCTTGTATAGAATCATTTTAACACTAGGTACAAACGTATTAATACTGGTTTAGATATTTCACACATTAAAATGTTAAATAGAAAAAATTTTATTATTTTTTTGTTTAAGGAGCAATAGTAACATTTTTAAAATTAAAAAACACTGCGTATTTAGTATTTAATAGTTATTTGTATATAAGATATATATATATATAATTATATATAATAATCATATATTAGTATATTATTTATTATTATATATATTATGCCTGATAAATTCCAATAGTAAATTCATGATTTATCCAATACCCTTCTTTCCTCCTATGTTATAAAAACTATTAGATATTATATACTCCATATATATATAAGTAAAATATTAAAATATTAATAAATATATTCTATAATATTCATAAGTTTTACTTTTTAAATACAATAAAATATTTAGGCATATTGGAATACTTACATTTAACCTATTCCGTTTCAAATTTTAATAATAAAATAATAAAATACAAACTATATTAAAATAAGTAAATAATAATAATTAAAATAATAATAATATAATAATAATAATTTAAAATTATAATAGATTTTGTTATGAATTGATATGATAATTGTAACCATGGTGAAGATTTTTTAATAAATGCTGCTTATAAAACAGAAAATTTAGTTATACATGTGTAGGAAATTTGATCGTAACTCTTGTATTAATCGTTTTAGAGTAAAAAAAAAATATTGAGCCATAGTAGATCTGAGATTTTTATTAATATACCAAAATTAAGTTTTGTAAATATATATTTATCATAGATATATATTACTAATTCCTATATAATATATATATACTATAATATACTATTATAATAATTATATAGAATTATATATTATATTATATAATTATTATTATAATTATAATTATATATTATATTTTAATTAATAAAAAATATGTTTGTACAGTGAATATATAACTGCAATTTTTTCCTAACATTTCATTATAGTTGAAGATATGAGATATGTAATTGAAAGTGTTAATATATTGTGTATAATGGATGCCCTACAATCCTTTCGTGAAACTCATTTGACATTCGAAACAAAATTGGATTATTTCTGAGTAAAAAAAAGAAAAAGAAAATGTGATTGAACACATAGGATACTCTAATTAGAAAGATAAGGGAAATCTAGCTTCCGTCCTATGCGTGCTCCCACACTCCAGTACATTTAAATTCGTTTATTTATATGGTTAAACTACTGCTCTCACAGCTGTGATTTGATCTTGACTTTCCAGTTTATAACTAGATAATATATATATATCATAAGAATAATATACATTATAGATGATTAATCCTTCGGTAATATATAATATATAGTATATATATATATATATAATATAAATATACTAATAATCTAAATATATATATATAATATAGAATTATATATTAATATAATTTATATATATATATATTTATATATACTTCCTAGTATATAGTATATATATAATCTCCATATTATAATAATAGATTATATAATATACTATATAATCGCATATTAATCGGAGTATGTAGAATTTTTCTTATAATAACTGAGCATTCAGTTTAAAATTTAAATATGTCGCTGCTAATTTGATCATTTTTTTTCCACCATAACTTATAAAACTAGGACCAGGGCAGGGAAAATGTTTATGCATTAAACCATAAATAATCGATGCCAGGTTCAGCAATTTGATATATAAAAAAAATTACTGCTCTTATTATCTCCTACGTTTTCGTTTTACTACGCTCAAACTTATCAGTTCTTATAGTTATCAATAAATACTAATGATCGAATCTTCTACTTTCTAGTGAACCCTCTTATGAAGGAACGTTTAATCCTAAATCAAAATTTCGCTAATTCCGCATTCCGAACGCCTTAGCTAAAACTAAAGATTCTTCAACTGGCACACGTGGTACTGCTCTCATAAACCAATATTAGTTTTCTCCATTTGTATTGTTTCTTCCGTATGCTTATTGTGAATCTTGGTTTACAATAAAAGACATAATATATATAGTTCATTTGTGTATGCATCTCTAGATCTTTTGACAGATGTAGTTATTTTTTTCTAATTCTTTAAGTTTGCTCATATTCTTTGCACTAATATATAAACAAAATCTTCTTCGTATAGGTGCTTATAGGTCACTACTAACATATTAAGCACTTAAATTTTACGCCGGATAAAATTTTGTTGTCTTATAAAACGAATGTACCTAAGTATATAGAATTAAAAAGGTATTCAGTTAATTTAACCTCTACGTATCCCTTTTAACGAACACTCAAATAAACATATCCTTAAAGATAAAATAGCATTTTATTAATAAGAACAGTAGTTACTGCTAATATTCATGTTTTTAAAATTAAAAATCCTAAAGAATTTCTAGAATATTTCGACGTCAAAGCTGAGATATTTGGTCCTATATTATACACTAAAACCAAACTTTTCCATAGATATTATGCTTCATATCAAATCCACCATAATTTAACTCTTTCCTAGATAAGTTATACAAAAGTAGATGTAATACTCTTATACTCCGCATATAAACTAAGTTACATCTAAATTCCCTACTCATCCCCTAACTAAACATTATTCCCCCTGCAATCCTAGTAAAACAATTCCTGCTTCTCGCTAACGTCAACTTAGTAATACCATACTTTCCCTTGTTATCTCAATCCCACAAAGTAACATAAATACTATCCCGTAGATTTCAGTAACACATATTTCCCCTGCATCATCCCTAAGTAAACATACCCCCTGCATCATCTCTAAGTAAACGTATTTCCCCTGCATCATCTCTAAGTAAACAATATCTCCCCACTATCTCTAAGTAAACATATTTCTCAATGATAATCTTAAAAAAAATATCCCATCGTATCTCCGCGCTAAGTAAAGCGATATTCCTGATCATCTCAAAGATAAAAACTATGTCATCTATGCATATCTATCTCAAGCTTAAACATACAGCTTGCAGCATCTCTAAACAAAAGATTTTCCTCCGTGCAATCAAATCTTTCTAAGTAATACATTCATTTCAACCATGTCGTAAACAAAACAATGGTCCCCCTGCAGGATCTCTAAATTATAAACATATATCCCTTGCATACTCAGAAACCTATTTCCCACTGACATCCCTAGCGTTAAACCTATTTCCCTACATTCAATAATTAAACATTACTCCTTGTCCAAACCTGATAAATTAATTTTCCCTCATCAATCCAACTACAAAGATACTTCCCGCATCATCGAGGAAGGAAAAATAGCCCCTACCGAGCCCTAAGCCAGGTTAGCCAAAACGAATTGTTGAGTACAAGGAACCAGCGCCGGGAGAGAGCAAAGGTGAATGCAGGTAAGCAAGAAGAAATTGAGAAGCAGAAGAAGAGGCAACACGAAGGTGCCAATCACCCAGGTCGCCGTGAGCCAGACAAGTAGGATGTCGAATCTGCTGGCACCACAGGCCCGAAAACATGTTTGATATTGCACTAACACCTTCCTTCATTCCACTGCATACACATCAAATCGCGTTCCTGAGCATATTGTGACACTCCAGTAGCTACACCAACGAACTGATCCTATAGTATAAAAATTCAATTATAATACATTTAAAGAAACGATTAAGTATGAGAAATATCTCGACTGTCGATTATGTCTATGACATGAGGGACTGTAAACAAATCTAGGATAAAAAAAAATATGAATCCACGGGCATTTTATATCCTCCAAACACATACACACCTATCGTGTACATACATACGTACACACACACATACACTAGCAAACACACACACACAGCTACCCCAACAAAAAATAAGATATATAGTAACTATATACTCTATAACATATTCCTTATAAATAATATATTTAACTTATAAATGTGAGATATGTACCTCCTATAAAGAATTAAATATACTTTATTATGGTGGCTTATACTTAGCAGTTTTATGCATACCAATACACCGCCCACCCTCGCTTGTCAACAAACCGTAGACCAGTCAAAACAAGTCGAAGTATTCAACGGAACAGCCATTTGAAAAAAAAGTTCATAAATGTCCACGTTGACGGTTGTTGTCGTGCACGTACGAACGGCAGTGGAATGGGAACATTGTTGTACCTGAGAAAGTAAAGAAAAAAGACGAGAGAGAGAAGAGCACAGAGAGAGAGAGAGACAGAGAGGAGAGAGAGACCCTTGCACCAGGAGAAGATGAGACGAAAGAAAGAGACTGAGATGAGACGATGAGAAGAGAAGAGAGAGACGAGAGATGGAATGATGAGAGAGAGAGAGAGCGGGGGGGGCGTGCGAGCG
This sequence comes from Trachelipus rathkii, assembly GCA_015478945.1. NCBI lineage: Eukaryota > Metazoa > Arthropoda > Malacostraca > Isopoda > Trachelipodidae > Trachelipus > Trachelipus rathkii. The sequence goes on from JABUQX010078527.1 coordinate 38,972, forward strand.
CGCGGGGTGTGGGGATACGCGAAGAGAAAACGCCGCAGCATAGCAAGGGCGATGGGCCAGGAGAATGGGACCGCTAAGGTGGGAGGCAATCAGAGGGACGATGGGCCCCGAAACAGACAGCACGTGGGAGGTGGGTAGTCAGGGAGTAGGGCGGGGCAGGAAACTCAATTCTCCTCCATAATTTTTTATAAAGACACCATTTACGAGACGCCGAGATTAATGAGCCCGGCATTTATGACTTATTAAAAAAAAGGAAATGACGATCACTGATAGAGCTAGAGGCTAATACAATACGTAGCGGCAAGACAGGACTATTGGGCAGAGATAGAAAATGAGATGGATGCGAAGAGAGCACTCGACAAGTGAAATAATTATACCCTCCAAGATGGGATATAACACCATACAAAATTAGACTCTAAATATAGATTTAAGAGTTGTACTGTTGAGAAAGAGACTGCAGGATATACAGAGTCTTGCCACCTACAAGATGACAGAGATAGATAACGAGAGACTATGCATAAGATTACATTTAGAGAGAGAGAACTGAACTATAGCAGAGGCGAGCCCGACAGTGCGCGTGTGCAGGAGCACGAATTTCCTTTATTACAGGGGAGAACAGTACGTAACATCCGATGCTGGACAAGAAGTGCGAAGTGACGAAAAATCTGAGGTGGGGCGGAAAAAGGTGATGGAGCTATTCAAGAAGACCTATTGAAGTCGGCATTAAAAATTAAATAAGAGTGGGCCAAAGTTGAACCAAAGGTAAAAGTAAAGCACGTATTAACGCGGGACCAGGAAAGCAGCAGTCGTGCGCAAACATGCGCTTAAGACCCGGAACGTGGCGTCTGAGTGGATCAGCGGTGACGTAACATAGGGGAGAGCGACAGACTTGGTAAAAACGAAAAAAACTGTGTGGTCAACGACGAACAGCAGGAAAGCACAAATCCGTGCCTCTTACTCCATTATGTAACAAAGAGAGAGCGAGAGACGTAAAGGAAGAAAGAAGAAATAAAAGAAAAAAGTAGACTGCAAGAAGAACGATCATTTACTGACTGAGATAGGTACAGAGAGAGAGGGTCACACGTAGACATGGCGCAGGTGAACTCAACGACAGCTAACTTGACGCGTGACCTACACGCCAATACAGATGGTGGAATGACTATGCAGAGAATGACGTCGCACATCAGGCACGATGAATAGATAGAGAACGTGAGATTGTATGAGTAGTCGAGACTGAAGGCAAGCGAACAGAGAAGAGAGAGAGAGAGAGAACGCAGGAAGCAAAAAGCTTCGGGAGGCGCCCGACAAATAGAAGCGAAGATAGTTAAGGAGGAGAAAATAGAAAGTGAGAGTATCTGAAATAAGATACTAGGACCCCGAGAAGAGACGAGTAATAACTTACGAGGAAAAGACTATGCCCATGAGAGAGAAAGAGACATATGGAACGTCGAATAGATGCAGAGAGAAAGGAGGGGGGGGCGCGCCTGAGTCCCTGCGGCGGATTAGGATGACAACACGCATGCCAACCGCCGCCCCTCGTGGGAAAATGCTGTGCCGTCAAAACTAGGCGTTCCTTCGCCGGAAACGATAGCCAGAGGAGGTGTCAGCTGTCAGATCGGAGACAAATAACAGTAGAGAAAATTAAAATTCTGAGAGAACACTCTAAGGAAGCAGCGAGGGAGGGCAGACGCCGAAAACAACAAAAAACGAGGAAGTAACGACCGACTACCATAACTCGGTCTAAAGGGACCGGGGGTAGAAGCCGACAGGGGGAAATCGAGAACAAACGAAGAAAAAAAACTTACGGGCGGCCGAGAACAAACCTTCACGTGTCTTGACATCCGTCGACGGACCCAAAAGGAAATGGAACGATAGGAATAGCGCAGTTGGAAAGACAGACTTCAGAGTCAAAAAGTGATAGATATCGGTTTGCGTAAGAGAACCGCCTGAAAAAAACCAATGAAGCGGGTAAAGGAAGAGATTCATGACGCCATGAGAGACAATGGCCATGATCGATCTGAGTGGGTGAGAAGCAGCAGAGCCCCCATTGCATACGACTCATTTCCTTTTTCTCCTAGACCCTTGGTCCGTTTGACTCCTTTCCTTGTATTTCGCCAGTGCAATCTTTTAGACCTGTGGCGCTAGACATATCGAAAGCATTTCATGCAGTAAAATAGTGAGGCGCAATAAAGCTTTCAATTGATATACATGACATCCGATACTTTTCGAGTATTGCTTTATCCTTCAATTCTCGTAAAACCGTCCCGTACACCACTTAGTTTCAGTCACAGTTCTAATGATCCGGCCTGACACACTGTACTTGTGGCTGAATAAAAGCACCACCAACATCTTATAGTACAATCCTCTTATTACAACTCCAACACAGACTTTCGTGAAGCACACCACTGTTCCAACATCAGACAACTCCTTCTTCTGATACCCAACTGCTTCTGCTGTTTCTAATCTCATCAATCGCCCATATCCTGGTTACTGTGTATCCAAACACCTCATCATTTGCTCCTTTATAACGTTTGAAAGACGACTCAACATCAACAGCAAATAAATGATGCCTAAGGAGCAGGGCTGGAGGTAGACCCCTGAAGCAACAGACAACAACTTGCTGGATCCACTGTTCCCTGCTGCCACCTATATGGTTGCAACGATACATGACACCGCCGATAGTCGTTTGTCTATCTCGTTCCCAATGTAGCTCGAAAACTAACTCAGCTTCTTCAATCGATAATCATCGGACTGCCCGAAGAGTATGCACATAATCTTGACCACCAGATAAATCTAGAAGAACCACAGACTATAATAAGAGATACATAGAGGAGATATAAGACAAAGACATATACTACGCTATAGCCATTCGATCAAAAGACAGAGGATTGATGCAGAACACCGAAGGATTTGGTCACTGGCGAAAACATCCGCGTCTTGGTAAACGTACACTCAGTTAAAGGATTGGACGTCATTGGGGCATGTGAAGCGCTCTTCGGGTACACACCGCAACAAAGAAAGGGGAACCACAACTAAGAGTCCACATGAGATTACCTCAGAGGCGACAATCGTAAGAGCCTAAGGAGTGACGACCCGCACACCCGATGGATGAAGGGCGACGGGGAATTATAGCCTACCTTTCCAGTGACTCTCTTCTAGCTACAACGCTAGCAGAGGAAAGCAATGTATTATGTCCCTTAAGGCTGGGAATGACCCAGACACGACGCGGGCCAGATACAAAACAGAGACACCCATCAAGGGGGCCGAGGACAACGAAGAGTCTGTCGACCCTCCTACCGGTTACATACTTGAGGAGCAAATGCTTAATTGACTAGGGACGAGGAGACAGAGAACTGTCAGAGACTTGACTTGCCCAAAGCACAAGAGAAACGAGATTCAATACCTAGAAGCAATAAGAAATTAGATTATGTCACTGCAATGCTACCAAAGAGATAAGAGTGAAGAGTGAAGAAGACAGAAAAGAGGAGAACAGATATAATAAACTGATAGTGTGAATGACGCGAACATAACATACTTATGACGCGATATCGATAGAGATTGATAAAGAATAAAAGACTGGACAAGACTTGAGAGAACGCATAGAACTTACTGATTCTCCTCTAGATCTAAGAGCGATAGAGAATTACGAGCCGAGGTAAAGATCCACTCTCATACCGATTAATTAAATCATACCGACCAAATAACTTTATATCTATACTTACATATTAGATAGCAACATTTATTCGTGACTACTCTACAAGACTAGGAGGACTAAACGCACTTCGATTCAATACAATCAATCTATTCTGACTAGTACCTATAATTACCATATGATCTATATATA
>JABUQX010078528.1:0-19729 GCA_015478945.1 Trachelipus rathkii
CATGAGGGTATGTTTTATAATAATAATGAAAGTAATTATTACATAGTTGACAGGGTTTTAATTCTGTTTTCATATTGGTTTCAATTCTGGTTTTGGGTCCTTCATGTTTTTTATATTTAATTGATTGCGATTGGCGTCCAAAGTCCATTGAAGTGTAATTAGTGATAATTAGATGGTTGTGTGTAGTGATTAAGGTGTCATGATTTCTACTTCTCCATTTACTTCATTGCACTGAATAATATTTGGAGAATCGTTTGGTTTCCCTCTTGAATCTGATCCTGAACTTATGTACATAATAATAATACAATTTTAAGTATAATTCCCATGTATTTATCTAATTGAAATATATTATATAATCCGTTTCATATAACTTTTACTATAGTTTTGTTGGGAGTGGTTGTGTTATCTTTATATGTTCACAAACCTCCAATGTATATAATTAGAAAGATTCAGTAAACGACTTTTGTGTGTCTTATCTTTTATTTTGATTCTATTTGAACTGTCATTATATTTTAATTCTTTGTAACTAAAAAATATTGTTAGACTCACGAAATATAATTGACTTATTGATAAATAGATGGAAACTATAGTTAGTAAACCTTCATTTGGTGGTTAAGACTGTGATGTATCACATTGTTTATTCCCGTTGACACAATTCAGATCACAATCTCCCTGATAGTCACCAAGTAAGCAGGCCAACGAGTCGGAGACAATCTCCACTACCGTTAGAAATAGCTAATCTGCTCCGAACATCTGTGGTGTAAGTTGGTTGTTTGCTTATAGACATTCAAGACAATTATCGAACATATTTAATACGTTACTTTATTATATCTTTGACTGCGAATTATTCAATCTTCTTTCGACATGACTCTACGAAGATAGTAGGAGAGAGGACTTCCAGTCGGGTACGAGTGTTCGGTCCCAGCGTGCTTCTCTCCGAACATAAATAAATTAAGTGGCGCCCGAACAGGGACTCTGTTGAGTTCGCGCTTGGTGCCTAGGGATTGTGATCTCGATACATCATTCACATTTATTTGAAAATTCATCGATTCTTTTCGTTTTTCAAAGAAATTATTCTTTTGTACTTACATTGGACAGATTCAAGAGTTAGTTAGGGATAACCTCCAATATTTAATTTTCTTTTTTTTTAACTTTAAAAAAATTTAACATGTCTGAAAAAAGTCCAAACACAGGCTTGGAAACAAGCACAGCTTCTGATAGTCAAGAGGTTGTGGACTTTGATCCATCTCTTGCGGCTGTTGCTCTAGATCCACGTTTAGACCAGCGTCTGAATGATGATCAAAATAAACATCAATTCGAAATGAAGGTAGGAATGAATGTGGGAGTGAATGATGAAATTAAAGACGGGGTAGAAGTCACCAACTCTGACAAAATGGTTTCCAAATCTGACAAACCTTTTAATCAGTCCGAAATGGATGCCTTGCTTATTAAACTTAAAAAGCAATGGGTCCAAGAAATATGTTGAAATAGTCAGGTTGAACACAGAATTTTCCGCTGAGGTCAAGTTATTACCTCTGCGCTTGGATGCACATAAATTGAAATCCTAAAATACTACTTCTTCCTATGATGTGAGTTTACACTTCCTTTAGTTTAAATGGTCACAGATCAAACTTTTCCTTCATAATCTTCCTAGTTTATGTGGAAACTCAAAAATCATTTTCTTCCTAACCCTAAATTTCTTATTCTATCCCTAATCTTTTTCTATCTAATCTTATTCTAATCCGAAATCTTATTCCTAATCCAACCTTATTCCTAATCTAAACTTCTTCCTAATCAACATTAGACCTAATCAGATTTTAATATTCTATCCCAGTAAATCTTTACCAATTAAGTTCTATTGAGAAATCTAGACATGGGTAGAGGCAACACAAGAGATTCTTTGTCCGCAATAAATAGAGGGATCTGATTTTCGAGAAATATAATAGGTTGCTACAACCACAGAGACCAAATCAGTAAATCAGTATCGGACACAGATGTTATTGACCTCAGTCGTATTCTGGTTGTTTTCCACAAGGATTACCACAACGACATTATGAACGTCGTATTCCCGATCCCAATGAACCTTCAATGTATTCAGGGCCACAAATGAAACAGAGACTTGACATGCTGGAGGAGGCCATTGTACTCCTTACACAGTTGCTCAAGAACTCTCAAAAACTTAACCTGGAAAATTTAAATATGAATCAGAACAAGATCTCTTAGTCTACTTGGCTGATTTTGAGGCGTACTGTAGCCTTCATTATCCAAATGCCCATCACCAATGGTTGAGACTGCTAGGACGACAGCTAGAAGGCAAATTTCTTCACATATACTGAGAATCATAAAAGATAACCGTGAATACTTCTCTGTAGGGATAATCTTGTATGCTGGTATCGAGATGAGGAACGTAAGAAGAAAGAGTATAGAATACAGAAGTATCATGCCGCTCATCGATACCCCAACGAGAGCCTTAAAATGTTTGCCCTTCGGTTGGAACGCCTGGCTAGTCAAGCATATCCTGGATATGATATGAGAGATCATGATTCTCTTAGAATAGCTTTCCTTTGTAGTTTGCCTCCATATATTGAAACATTCGTCCGTCAATATATTAAAATGATGGAGTTGGACGGTTATAGTAGAGCTTCTTGGGAGAATATTGTGAATTTTGCAGACTCTTTAGACAGTGAGAATACTGCTTTTCCAAATTCCATGTCCCAATCAACCCCTCTTGAAATCGACCCATCCAAATATTCCCAAGCTGACCGGGAGGTTGATCTAAACGAATCATTGGAGTCAGTAGTACAAATCAATACTACCCTTCCTGGATGGACTGATGTTCTACGGAAAAAAGTCGAACAACGGAAAACTAAGTCATCAGTAAAACTAATCATGCCTACAATGTAGACAACGTAATCCTCCGAAAGGAATAACAGTGAAGTCGTTTTTTTCATAAGTTCGGTAGTTCACTCACGGAACGAGGGATCGTTTCAGGGTCTACTATCTCGCAAAGTAACTCGAAATGTGGCTCCGATCTGAGGATGAAGGGAATCTCCTCTGTGATTACTGTGAGAAGAGAGGACACGAAATGACAGGATTGTATCGCCATACTTGGAGTTGATTAGCTACTGCAAGAAAACGGCCATCTAAATCCGAATGTGGGCTTAGGGAATTCCCCTCCATATCTCCAGTAAATACACGAAAGTAGTATGTCCTTTTGTAGGGTCTCACGCGGGAATCGAGGTGTAATCAACGCACCCTCCAGATCAGTATCCTGCGAACTCCACATAGAATACCTTAAGAGGCTGTAAGAAGGTATATTTGAGATCATCTTATCTCTGAAAGCCCCAGAAATGTAATAATGGCTAAACCAACTGAGAAGCCGCTTCCCCAACGCCTATTTTTGGATCCTTGTGAGTATTGCAATGTATCTCATTATGAGGGTCGGTGCAAAGGGGGGTTTGCTGAATCTCACCAGGAAAAACAGTTAAACGAATAGTCCCCGCAGATTTGAGTCACTCTGTGGAAAAGGACATTGTAAATGACTCTGCGAAAAACCTTGATGATCCTTCTCTTAAACATGGTGGAAAGAATCACATGAATAAGGTTTCGTATCCCCTTTGTTCCTATGCTAGTGAGGACATGGTCGTCGCCATTAACTTGTGTCAGGCTGATATAGACCCATTGGTCGTCTGTGTCAAGTTGGATGATCATGATGCTCCCATTTATGATTGCCTTGTAGATAGTGGGGCGGGAGTAAATTTAATAAGTTCTGAGATTGTCCCTCTACTAGGGAAGTCCAAAGAGCTTTTAAATTCCCAAGACATAGGAGTGAAGGCTATTAGTGGTTTCGGAAACAAAGAAAGGATTCCCATTGTTCATTATGTAAACCTAATCCTGAGGTTTAACATGGGTTTTGAAACTCATCCTTCAGCCTTCTTTATAGTTCCACAGGAATACATGGTAGATAACCCATTGATACTTGGTACTTGTGCTCTGAGGGATAACCACCTATTACCTGACATGTCCCGGAAACAACTGATTCATCTTCAAGGGAAAAAATTGACTGTGGTAGCCGATGGCATTTCAACTTGTACCCAGTCCAATTTGAAGTCTTCTACTATACAGGTGAAAAACGTATCGGTAGTTAATATAATATTTAAGATAATGATGTATTACGACCAAAATATGATCGTACCCTTCGTACTTTATTGAAGGGTTTAGAAAAATTGTTAACATATAATGGCACAATACCCAAACCATACAAAGTCATTCTACAACAGATTGTCTTGGAAAATGATATTTTGTATTACAGAACTACATCTGGGGATCTGTTATATGCGATTTCTTTGGACTTACTGATGCACATAGTTTTGGGCCTCCATGTATCCTGTGCCCATATAGGTCGGAACAAGCTGCTCCAGTTAGTATATAAGCAATTTTGGCATCCTAGGGTCAACCAGGTAATTTCTGATGTAGTGCGGTGTTGTCCTGTTTGCCAGATGCAGAAGAATTTTTCTTCTAATATAACTCCACCCATGTTGAAAATCTTGGCACTATCCTTCGATTTATTGCCATGCGATTTGATTCAATTCCTAAACTTTTAAGGGAAATAAATACTGCATGATATTTATTGATCATTATTCTAATGGTGTCTGTAGTTCATTTCTGACAAGTCAGTTTGAACGTCTTTCTTGGAAACTGGAACAACAAGTTCTCCCTTTCATTCCTAAGTTCCAATCAGTATAATTATGAAAGGACTGATTTACTTTCCCGTATTCAACAGGTGTTACAAAAAACAATATTAACATGTGAGATATCTCCCTCATCCTCGAGTAACGGTGTCTCAGAGCGATTTAACCGGAGTTTAATTCAACTACTGAAATGTTTAGTTCTGGAACAACCCGCTACTTGGGATGAAGAATTGTCTTCCTCCATATTAATTTATAATAATACTTATCATAGTGCAATGTCCCCTTCGGATTATTTATTACAAAAATCCCATACTCCAGTGCATACTTTTCCCCAATATTGGAAAGAGGGCAGTGTCAACTTTAAACCTTTTAAGGTCGGTCAAAAAGTAGCTCGTAAAGTAATACGAACTGGGCCAAGTACTGCTCTTAAATTTCATCATAAGTGGGAAGGGCCTTTTACCGTTGTTGATGTGAACCCGAATAGGGTGGCATATGTCATCCAAAGGAATACTAATCCCCCCAGTAGAACTCAAAAAGTCCATTTTTCACACTTAAGGGAATGGATTGAGATCCGGGTGTATCTTGCGAAAATACTGACTCGAAATAAGAAATTGGTGAGCTTTTTCTCGGACGAGGAGTTTTGTTGGATGGGGTGATGAAAATCTCGCTGCATCCGCGATCTTGGTCGGAGACTATTCGCTAATTCTATGAGTTCGCTGATACCTCCTTGTTCACTAATATCGATGATTCCCTGGAGGAGGAAGCTGATTTTGAGGGATTCTTAACTTTTAATCCTATCTCTTTAAGTGACTATAATCAACTGCCCAATTTAACTCCTGTAATAGAGCCCACTTCTTGGGATCAAAGGGAAAACTTTAACATTAGTATGGAGGAGTTGGATCCTCGGTTGTCTTCTACATACTTACAATCTTCATCACAAAGCGGTTAAATTCTTGCTACCTCCTCTCGTAATTCCCATTTCACCTATCCATTCTTTGGACGAATCTAATTCTAACCATTCTAGTTTACCTGAGATAGATTCCGATTCTAGTTTATCCGAGACAGATTTAATAAATATTCCTACTAGTTCTCCTATGAACCATGGTACCCTGGAGGTCAACCATGACGAGATACTTACCCCTGTTTTAGATTATATTGATATGTATTCTCATGATACCTAGTAAGTTTAAATACCCTCTTATCTTTCTCCTGTAACGTTTACTAATAATTATGAAGATTTTAGTTTCACAAGCAGCAGCAGTTGGAAAGTAAAATCTGGAAGCTCTGGTTGAATTTAACGGATCCCTTTTTTCTTTTTATGGGATAGACTAATCTATTCCCCTTCAGTCCTTTCTGATATTATGGGTTTGTCAAGAGGAGTGTTTTGGTGATTTGCAGGTCCAATGGGTCAATACTTTTTTACCCTAGATAGTTTCTTCCATGCTTCAAAAGATCTGAATTTTATGTTTAGCCAGCCAAATAGTAATTTTCTCATATGTCCCGTCGGCTGAAATGGTTTTTTCACTGTCTGGAGACTAGAATTCTCCCTTTTCAAATAGTGGGAGAGGTAATTGGTGATCCCAATAACGTCCATTTGGATAATAGTAATTTGACTTTGGTCCATATAGATGATGAAATCTTGGAGGAAATGCAATTGCCTATTCCTCCCAGTACTAGAAGTAGAGGAATGGTTCCCAATTTTCCGAATGTAATGTCTACCCCCATAGAATATGTCCGTCACCGGAGACGTACCAGTCTTTTATACCTTTTCTGTGTTTACTAAATGAAAAGTTGATCTTCGCTGAGATGAAATAAAATAACTAGAAAGTTGTTAGCTTTGGTTTCACAAAAAAATCGGAAAAAAAAAAAACAAAAAAAAAAAAAAAAAAAAAAAAAAAAAACAAAAAAAAAAACAAAAAAAAACAAAAAATAAAACAAAAAAAATAAAAAAAAAAAAATAAATAAAATAAAAGAAACACCACCTTCTCTTCCTCGCGTCCCGCCTCCGACACGCCCGTGGTCCGCCGCAAAAATCGGGCTCCCCCTGGAACCGCTATCACCCTTATCTGTGGTTTCTGGTAAACCGAAGTTCTCTGTTTGGGAAGTTCTCTGCAATTTTCCTTTAATTAAAGTTCTGTTGTTCAAATACTGATTGTATAAAAATGCTAATATAATGAGCAAAATGACTTATCTCAAACTAAGAACCAGATAAGTTTTCTCTCTATTTTTTTTTATTCTCTTAATATACTTCCTTCTGAACTATAGTATTAAAACTATAAACATTTTCATATATGGAAGTGGTTGGAGGAATGCTTACTAGTATGTCTGATCGTCAAAAATTTCAAATTATGAGACGAATATCCCTCCTAGAGAAAATGTTCTTGCCTAAGTGATCTATTGTGTGTATGTATTCTCAGTGTATGAGTACGATAATTTAAAAAAAAAAAAATTTACAAACTAGATAAGAAAGTCTTGTGTGATTGCACAAAATACAATCAAAAAGCGTTTATAACGTGTGTACTAATCCGGATAAACAGAAGCACTCACTTCAAAATAATAATTCATGTAATTCATTTGCATGAGAATACTTGTCATCTGATTCAAATGTATTTATCTACTAAAAGTAAATAAAAGGAATAAGGAAGAAAGACTTTTCTCATATTGTTTTTATTTACAAAAATATCATAGCCATGATTTTAATTAAAGTTCATAGGTAGCAGAGGTACAGGGTTTTCGATGAATTAAGTATTATTGATGATCCTTTCTTCTTACTATGTGGAAAGGAGATCATCGTAATACGCTGCTAAAATAAGTTATTTGACAACCACTGAAATATATATTTGTCCAACTCTTCTAAAGTAAAATTTAAAATTCTATATTGGAATTTAGTCCTTGTTTCCCTTTCTTTTTGTTTTAAATAGTTAGTCAGTTTCTCAGAGTTATAGTGGGACCGTTTTAAACATTGTGGGTCCACTCTGAGAAAAGTGAAAGAGAGGAAATGAGTTAGTTTACTCTGATTCATTTCGTCTCCTGACTGACTGTTGAAATTATTACCTTAGAATAGAATATATTTGTGCATTTTTATTTTTTATCATAAAATCCTATCATGACTCGATTACTGCCGAATATATTGTACTTTTCAGAGTGGATGGCCGAAGTAAAAATCTCTGTCGGTTCCCAGAGTACCTGGACTAGTCAACTCCTCATGATGCCTGTGGTTCTTCTGAAAGGTCTGAAGTTTCTTTTGCCTAACAATGGTCTCGGCCTTAAGGACATCAAATGTAAGACCATAGCATATGGTCCCCGACAAGTTGGTTTGAAAAAAAAAAGAGATGCAGGATCGGGGCAAAACACTGCGAATATATATGAACCTTTGAGATCTGTCTGTGGAATGTATTCCCGGGATCATGACCAATACTTCTGAGTCTAAAATACAGCTATAAATATGTTCGCCATCTACAAGATTTATACACCTATAATGCTCAATATATCTCCCCTTGATGATCCTGTATCCTTACCTCAACAAGTACCAATGGCCGGAGAAGAACATCGTCCGAGGGAAACGACATATTGAATCCATCATAAAAAGAAGTCATAAAGGCGGAGTACGTAGAGTCACCCCTAATATCAGATATTGAAAAAAAAGAAGACCCTTAATGACCATTCTTTCGTATACACTAAAAGGATGTATCCAAATTATATGATTCCTCTCATTTTTATTTCATACTGGTCATGATGAATCTCCCGCAGAAACTGTTCCCGAAGTTCACCCTTATGTCCAACCAGTCCCGTAATAAACTGTCTTCCCATCAAATTATTTCCAATGTAAAAATTATTTTCCTTCAATGAATGTACAGGAACATAGTGGTCCTTACATTCCTTCTCCTCAGTCAAATTATCCACCAAGTGAATCCCAGTCGGTGCCTTCGTGTCCCCAACATCCTTCGTGTACTTGTCATTCGAATGTATCCAGTGACTACGAGTCTGCTCTGGATCCCAGCGTTAAGGTTGTACTGCGTACAGGCTTGCGCTGGATGATGGAGCAGATTCACTGGACTGAAATGACTGAGCAGCAAAGACAAAAGGCTTCTGTATTATTGATGCAGGAGTTCAACGAAGAGAAAGAATCCGCTGTTCGTCTTTCATCCCTGCCTAAGGCACCGAAATAAAAAAAATTTGTATATATATAATAGTTGAAAATTTTATATTGTAATTTATATTTAAGAGTCCTGGTTGTCCTTCTCCACGCTGTCTATGCTCTTGGCCGCTTCTTCACTCCCGTCTTTCTCTGAACGACGTGGAAAATTGAGGTGGGGGTTTAGATTTAGCGGGGGAGGATATAAGGGAGATGTTGTTTGTGCATAGTTGTGCCATTGACGACTGAAGTAACCCGTAGTAATAGTTTTGTAATTTTAAGATTTCTCATTGATCCAGTCTGGACCATACGCTCCAGCCTGGACGATGATTGTATTATAGTATCATTATGGCTGTATTTATTAATCAAACATATGGGAATTATAGATAATATAATTGTCTCTCCTTTTAGTTTTGAGATTATATGAGATTATATTTTATAGTAACTGATGTCTTTAATGATAATATTATAAAATGAAACATGTGTAAAGAGTTATAATATATGGTATCAAACCATTCATACATTTACTCGAAGATTTTGAAGGCCTGGAAATTGGAATTATAAAGATTTTCCAGGTTAGTGAATCATGATATATTGCAGTAATTTCTTTAATCAATTATTGCATAAATTAATAATATGTGTTGGGAAAGTAATAGTAAACTAAACGTTATTGTTTACAGTTTACTCTTGTTGAACCAGCAACTATTGAAAATTGAACAAACCCCTCTTTGAAATTTACAGGGTGAGTGCAATAAAGTAATTATAAAAAATATGAGAAAGTATGCTGCTATAAGTGAAAATAAAATGTAATACGTTAAAAGTATTATACTAATTAAAGTTATTATTCATTTTGACAGGGTTTTAATCTCTGGTTTTAATTCCTGGTTTCAATCTCTGGTTTTGTCCTTCAGTTTTATTTTTAATCTCCAAAGTCCTCAGTTAAGTGCAATATGTTTGTTGTAGTTGAGTCATGATTTCTACTTCCTCCCATTTACTTCATTGCACGAATAATATTTGGAATCGTTTGGTTTCCACTCTTGAATCTGATCCTGAACTTATGTACATAATAATAATACATTGGATTTTAAGTATAATTCCCATGTATTTATCTAATTGAAATATATTATATAATCCGTTTCATATAACTTTTTACTAATATTGGTTTTTGTTGGAGTGGATTGTGTTTCTTATATGTTTCCAAACTCCACTGATATAATTAGAACGAATTCAGTAAACATAAACTTTTTCTAGTGTGTCTATATCCTTATATTTTGATTCTATATTGAACTGTCATTATATTTTTATTCTTTGCTAACTAAAAATATCTGATTAGACTCCACGAAAATATAATTAGACTTCATTGATAAATAGATCCGGAAACACTATAGTTAAGTAAACCCTTCATTTGGGGTTAAGACCTGTGAAGTGTATCACCATTGTTTATTCCCCTTGAAAAACTCACAATCCTCCCTGAATAGTCACCCAAGTAAGCAGGCCAACGGAGTCCGGAGACAATCTCCCTCCGTTACGGAAATAGCCTAACCTGCTCCGTAACACCTCTGATGGTGTAAGTTGGTTGCCTGTGCTTACTAGACATTCAAACCACATCTATCGAACATCACTTTAATACGATCTACTTCTTATTATATCTTTTGACCTCGAATTATTCAATCTTCTTTGATCATCGTCTCTACGAGAAAGAGTGGAGAGAGGCACCTTCCAGTCGGGTACGAGTGTTCGGTCCCAGCGTGCTTCTCTCCGCAACATATATATAATACTATATATATATATATATATATATATATATATTATATATATATATATATATATAATAAAAACGTTTCATTTGCTATTTCTGAAATTACGAACGAGTTTAAAATAATTAAAAAATTGGAATAGTTAATGAATGTACGGTAGATCTTATTTTTATCATCAGAACCACTTGCACTAGATGACAGTAACTTCCTAATCACGTAGATTACAATGGATCTGATGGATCCTGAATACTCGTGTAAATACCACTGACTTACAACACTTTATGATTAAAGAAGGAAGTGTCCAACTTGCGAGGGTTTCGTTTCTAGCGTAGGCACATAACAAAACAACAGAGCAATTAAATAAATGATATTAAAAATAATAGCTTTGTGAATAATTGACACGCACGTTTATTAATATATTTATATTATATATATATATAATTTATATATATATATATATATATATATATATATCAAATGAGAAATAAAATTTAAATATATCGATATATATATTTATTAAAAATAATAATAATAATAACATTTAAAAAAAATATATACCAAATATTAATATTAAGTATTTTTATACAATATTATGAACCCTCAAAATACTCATTAGAAAATAAATTAAATCAATAAATAAATATTATTATTAAATATTATCAGATATTCATAATTTTAAACAAAGCTAAAATTGTACAAAGTATTATATGTCTCAGAGTATCCAAAAAATGTTACCATTTAGGATATCAAGACCTTATAATGTTCGATAACAAAAAAAATAACAAAAAACACTTTGGCGTTTTAGCCACACTAAAAAAAAACGCATGTAAATATGAAAATAATAAGAACCAAAATTTGACACGTGACTGCTTTCAAATAAATAAATTTAACCAAATATTTATTATTGAAGATAATAAAAGACTGCTAAATGAATTAACTGAAACCAAATATCATACATAAGCATCCAACCAATATTTATTATTGAAGACAATAAAGATAATTGAAAAATGACATTGATAAATATTACAAATTCATGCATAAAACATCTAACCAATTTTTACATTGAAGAAACAAAGATTGATTAGATGAATATTAAATAATATTTAAAATTTTTTTTAAGAAAAATATCACCATTGAAAATATTAACCAAAATTCCTTTAAAATTTTCAAAAATAATATATTAAAAATAAAGTGAATAACACTTACTTTCATGCAACATGCCTATTACATAATCACCTGTAAATTTATTACATGAACTCTATTTAAATAAAATAAAACACCTTATATTTAACACAAATATTTAAATATTGAAAACGCAGGATTTTTAACACCTTTTAAACCTTTGAAATATAAACAATGCTATTTTTTAACACCAAAAATATTTCACAGAAATTACACAGGTAACGCATTTGCAAACTAAACAGATTTGCAGACGACAAAACATATCGGTAAATTTAATTGCAGACGCTATAACGTTGTTGACACATAAATAATGAAATACCACCAACACATTTACGCTCAAAAAAATCCAGGATAAAAGATTCTCTCATACTCCATGCATCATGTTTTTTACTGAAATAACTGCTCTTAGATACTAAACCAACCAATAAGACAAAACTACACTCAGAAGGCACAAAATGATCACACCTTTATTCCTAAATCAGCAGGTACAACTATACTATTAATTACAAGGAAGGCGGAGCAAACTTGTCAACGTCTCATTCCTAAAAATAAAAAAAAATAAAAATTTCTTCTGAAATCTTACTTCAAGCTTCAACATTGCAATACCTTTTGCGCACCACACCTTTTAATTTCAATATAAAATAAATAAATTTTCTTAATTCCTTTACTCTCACAAATGCATTATTTTATATATAAAACTTACTAAAATATATATTTTAATCTTTTAAAATATATGTCTGAAAATTATTTACAGTAAAATCTAAAACGTAGTAATAATAATAATAATAATAATATAATAATAATAATAATAATAATAAATAATAATAATAATAATAATAATAATAATAATGATGATTTTACTCGGTCTTCTCTTAGTGAAGCTAAAACAAAACGTCGCAGAAATCATTAGTATTATTATTATATTGCGATTTGCAAACTTAGATAAAAATTTTCTTTATACAAATATATATATATATATATATATATATATATATAATATAATATATTATATATATATATAATTATAAGATAATTTATATATATTATATACTATTATTAATATAATTTATATGTATATATAGTATATATATAGGTGTATCGTTAATATTGCGAAAAAATTTAGTATGATATTCCTTGCATAAATATAAGATATATGTTAATAAACATTTCCCCGAAAACGCCTCGTTTCCAAGAAACAAGGTGATGAAACTTATGTGGGACATATCTGAAGTATATTCCATTGCCCGTCCCGTGCCACATCTCCACCTTTAATAATAAACACAAATATACCGTAGAAAGGTTACCTACCTGTTATTACTAGTTCTCCTATCTCGCTTCATTTATACATAGTATACTAGTCCGTGTCGCGTCAAGTTCTGGTAAAAATAAGTATTTTGAATCAAAATGAATTAACACAAATCTGAAATTTGCGATATGCACTTTGTTTACAGTCTGTACCACGACAGGTAATTCATATAGCTAGAGCAAATGAGCTCTAGAAGAAATGTACCTCTATCGTTCCATCCCAGCGCATTCTATGTTTGCCATCGTCTCCATCAATACGTCTTAGAGAAACAGGAAGTTTTAAAAAAACTTACTAATGGAACGGGCGACCTCACACAGTATCAACCCTTCAGATGTCGAAAAACAGGTTCTCCAAGAACTTGATACAGTCCTTACAACAAGTACCGGAAGCAAGATTGCCTGCAACACGTACATGTAAGTCATCGACAGGTTTTCAGGGTTGAGAGAATCAACTTCATACCCTTATCACATCCACGAGTTGCAGGCACTTGTACCAACGGATTTTCCTGCAAGAGTAGCTTTGTGTCGGTGTGAATGCAACAGAAAATTGCAGGACAAATCCTCACCATTTAGCAGGGAAGATATGTGTTCACCGATGAGTGCAAATTTGTTCAAGAGACGCCGCAATCGAACTTCCACAACAACAACATATGGCTGATGGGAACCCACATGCAATAGTGAAAGCCGCATCAACACCAGTTTCATGAATGTTGTATTGGGTCGGAATTGGTTGCGCGACCCATTTGATAGGGTCCATTCTCTTTTTACCTAGCTTGAGCTTACTGAAGACGTTTATCGCCAATTCTTGAACATGACTTGCCTACACTACTGGAAGAGGTCCCATTACAATTAAGATCGGAAATGTATTTCATGCACGACGGCGCTCCAGCTCAGTTTCAGTTCAGTTGCCATTAACTATTTGAACACTGTATATCCACGCCGTTGAGTAGGTCGAGGAGGTACACAACTTGCCTCCGCGGTCTCCAGACCTAAGTGCATTGGATTTCTTCTTGGGGGCACCTGAAACATTTGGTTTATACAGCAACAGTTGAAAGTCCGAAGAATTAAGGGTTCGCATAATCGCATCTTTGTGACACAATTCGGCACACACACGTTATATTTGAACGTGTGTGTAATTGTGTCACAAGATGCGACACAAGTTCGGAACAACACAAAGAAGAGCTATCATATATGGGACGTTGTGGTCCGCGCGAGTCAATGCGTCGCAGATAGAGCCTGTATTTGCACGCTGGGGGTGCTAAAAATTTTCAACATCTTTTACAACCTTAGTCACCATTGCTTGGTATATGTTCTGTTGTATATTTTCTTCTGTGAAGTAATGTGCATGTATTCTTATAATTAAATAAATTGAGTGAATTTGTTAATTACCTTCCAAATTTAGTTTACTGTTTATGTAATTAATGTTTAAATGGGTTTCATCACCTTGTATCTTGGACACGAGGCGTTTCATTGAAATTAGTGATGGACCGATTCCAAATTCCAGCCGATTTGTTGGTACTTCTGTTTGATTGTCCAGTTCACTATATCTTTTAGATAGATTTATCTAATAAGGTATATATATATATATATATATATATAGTTAATATAATATATAATATAAATAATATAATATAGTATATATTAATATATATTATAATGTATAATATATATATATAATATAATATATATATATATATATATATATATATATTATATATATATATATTATGCCTAATTTTCTAAAACATTACTAATTTAGATTATTAAAACATTATAAATTAATGTTATAAGAATTATCTTATATTTTATCTTTGCTAAGAAATAATTAGTTCATTACCTTTTTATTTATTTAGCCACTGAATTAGTAGCCATATTTCCATTGCATCTAATAACTGGAATTTTTTGTCATTTTCTGTTTTAACGCCAGTATTTCTACTTTCCTTACTAAAAGTAAAGATCTTGAAGCAAAAGTGTCATTATTATTTGTAGTCAAAGCATACTCTTAAATTGTAATGCAAAACGATTAACATTTCTCCCGTTTCTGAGTGCATCCGAATTTTTTTAGGATCCGATTTGATCCTCAATTCTGAAGAGTCTGTTCCTTTCCACCGAAAGGGGGGCTCGAGCTTAACTTATTTTCTAAGCAAGGACACCCAAATGCTGAAAGGTACCCTTTATTCGAAATGAACACCATTGTAGGGCACTTTTATGAACTTTACATAAGTTTACATACTCTTATATATGGCTGATTTCTACTTATAATAACATCTCAATTTTTTCAATTATCATGTGTCTTTTTCTTTAGGAATGGGAGTTCTTTGCTGTCTTTTACAATGTCTTTTTCTCTTTAAATCCCGAAAAACAGTCTTCAAAACTGAAGTTAAAACTAATTATCTTCAGTATCACTTTTTTCCCCCTATTCTGTTGTTGATTAATGAGAAGAATCTGAAGATGGTTTAAAGTAGGTAGTAGAAACTGTTTTCCTTTCCCTTCCCCCCCCCCCCACTCCATTTCTTTGTATCACATCCATTGCTTAAGAAAATCTTCCACTTTTTTATTGTTAATATTCATCCGCAAGGAATTTAGTTTTAAAGCGTGACCAAGATATTTAGCAAGCACAAGATTCTTATCAGTAAAGTAAATGCTGAATCTATTTTTTACTGAATTTTTCCATGCTGATACTGTAGACCAAGTCCCTCAAATAGTCCTTTTTTCCTGACTCTTTTAAAAAAAACTGCAAATCACTTTCATATTTGGGATTATGCGATGCCATTGATTCCTTGTGCCTCAATAAATTTGCACAATGAAACACAATTTTTGAAGTATTATCTTCTTTCTAATACTATGATCTAATACCTATGCAGGTTTTTTGAATGATCACTCAGAGTATGAAATTTGAGAGCCGTCTTTTGTTCAAGAATTTTTGTGAAAGCATAATGCATACTGGCTGATACATTTGGTTTGTAACTCCCTGAAAAATCTTTGCTCGTTGGTAAATTCAATCTAGTTTGATATTCTCATACTTGCAAGAGCTTGAAGCGAGTGATTAAAATAACCTACGATTTGTTTGCATATGGATATATTTTTTTTTCACGGCTCTTTGTTCAAATATGGCATCATTGAGAACTAGTGTCATAGAGTGTAAAAAGCAAGGTAATTCCTGGAATCCTGCTTGTGTAACTCCTGCTGCCATAACATTTTGAAGACAATCACTTATATTAGATGCTGTGTGAGATACGTGAAAAGGTGGAACTCGAAGGATAGCAATTTATATTCAATAGCTCAATTATAGCGAAGCCATAAAGGTAAATATTTTCACTGGCTCACTTACGAGGTCAACGGTATATTTAATTATCAAAACATTACTACATGACTAACGTAAACATTGCAAATGTCTGCCTCACCATGACTGTATGAAAATCCTAACATGATTTCTTAGGTTCTACGTAAAGATGCGCCGCTCAATCCAGTTTTCTTTAATTAAGTAGAATTAAGGAAGAACTGAAATTAAAAATCAATACGGCAGACCTCGAAATATTGTCTTTGAAATATAAAGATCGAATAAAAATTATTTTCAGATTGTATACCAAAGAATCGGTCAAAGAATCGGTAAAATTTTGCGATTCCGATTCCTGAAAAACAGCCGATTCCTCCGATTCGATGCCGATTCCGATTAATCGTCCCATCACTAAAATGGTTTATTGACACATATTATCTTATATTTATGCAAGGAATATCATACTAAATTTTTTCGCAACAATTAACGATCACTTAATATATATTATTATAATATAATATATATATAATATATATAATATAGAAATAATATATATATATATATATATATATTAGTATAGTATATATATATAATATTTATATATATATTTATATATAATTATATATATATATATATATATAATAAATAGTACAGTATATATATATATTATATATATATCAGGAGCGCTTGTAGCGGTACACTTTTTCACTTTTTTTACACTTTTTTTTATGCTTAGTCATTTTTTTTCACTTTTTTTAAGCCAATTTTACACCTTTTCTTCACTTTTTTGGGGCAAGTAGTTTACTTGGAGATATCTTTTTCTTCTGTTTTTACCTTGTGAACTGACTTAAAAATGTTGATTAACTACAAAACAGTTTATTGAACTCAAGAACTGGGAAACATAGGTAAATAATTTTGTTTAATTTTTAATTTTCAGGTTGTTTAAAATAATTTTAAATAATAATTGAATAGAGTTTTTTGAATTTTGAAATTTTTGAAGATTGGAAGATGTAAGTTTCAAATGTCTTGGTTGGATAGAACTGATCATCAAGGCTTCGAAATTAGTGAGTGGGAAAGAAACAGTCAGACAGCGAAATGTTTTGTAAAATATGCATGAAATGCATAAACATTCCTCAATATGGCTTCCGGCCAATTGCTATACAACAGATTTCAAAGAAACGCAGTTCATATCATTAACAGAAAAAAGTTAATTAACCAAAGATCAGTTACATTCATGCTAGTTGTAATGTAAATCAAAACCTTACCTTAGTTCTCTAACTCCCAGAGCTCCTTTCCATGGGACGTTTTAGCATATAAACAAAACATTGCTTACTTGGATAGAGAAAGAGAAAAAAGGAGGAGAATAGAAGTCATAAAGGTGAACACAGATAAAAAAAATGTAGACAACGAGTAAAAACAAAAAACTTGACCAAAAATGAAAAAAATTGTGAACTGATGATGAGGACAACATTTCTGATATTAAGCTCGAAAGAAGACGCAGAGCAACAGTGAAGGCAGGCAACCTTATTGGAAGCGTAATTGAAAGATGAGAGAGCTTTAAAGAAAAAAGATTTTAGTGAAGGCAAGCTTGTGCCAAGCTGATGCTGTGAGGAAGGTCTCACTATATGCTTAGTAAAGAGGCATTCTGAAAAAAGACGTGGTGTGGAAAATTACAGGTTGCTGTTGAAAACGAAAAACAAGTCTCATTTCAGACTTTCAAAAAAGTTTAATATTTTCTTTAATTTTTTTCATAATTATTAGTGCTTTCTGTCTGGAACCAAATATGTCCGCTGGTATCCTGTATCTTTCAAGTATGAGGTATATTTCATTTTCTTATTAGCTTATGACATCAGAAAACTAACATCTTCATTATTCTGAAAATCTGCCCATAAAAATAAACAGCTTCATATTGCAAAACGCTACTTCATAGTCTTAGCATTCTTCAAAATGATTAAAGTATAATAGAACATGTTGTACGTTATAGTAATATAGTTAGTCACATTGAATTTTAGATAATGGAAATTATATTGGCTTTTCCCGTTTTTAACTCAAAATGAGAAAGGAACTGGAATATAAATTTATTTTTCTACTTTTCTACATTTATTCAATTTTTTTTCCTTTTTTCAAATTAGTTACAAGAGGAAAGGATAAATAACTCGCTACAAGCCCTGAGTAATTATATATATATATAATAGGGTGAGTATACTATTATATACTATAATATATAAAGTATATATATATATATAATATATATAATACATATAGAGATATAATCTATATATATAAGGGGTAATAATAATATATTATATTATATATAATATATATATATATATATATATATATATATATATATATTATATATATATAACTGACATTTTTTTGAACTTACATTTTTTATTTAGAGTTGCAACATCTCTTCCATTCTGAATGGTTTCATATTTAAATCACTCACTGTATTGCACATTTTCTTACATGTTGGAATTTTAATTGTATTGCACATACAACATCCTTGAAAGAATTAGAAATATTAAAATGACAAAGGAAATGGATATGAATGATACCGTATTTATAAATAAACTAACAGCTCATTTTTATTTAAAAACACACAAAAATCAAGTAATAAATAATATTAATAAAATAATACGAAAAGCGTATTATTACTAAACTTCACACAGATACATTCCCACTAATAACGCAAAATTACAACTGTAAGAGGCCAGAAGAAGAATTTCACGAATTGGCAAAGAACACGATGAGAATGAGTAAATGATTCCTCATAAATTTATTAAAAGAATGGACCCGGTATAGAGATGATCAAAGTTAGATAAAATTAATTAATTAGTTAATAATATATTATTAATATTATTATTATTTTAAGCTAACGCAATTAAAATTGGATTTTTTAAAAAAAATTCTCATTGGTAATACTGGTCAGATAGGAACATTACAGAGTTTGCCTTGTGTTAGATTAAAACGGAATTATTTTTTTTAACTCGGAAAAGTTTTATAGATGGGTTTTGGGGCCCCCCAACTGATCGTTAATATTAAAAGAGGAAATCGAGTTGAAATATTTGAGTAGGCGGCTCAACAGGTTGCCTTCTTATCTTAAATCAGTATATATATTATTATATATTATAATATAGTATATAGTATATAGATATTTATATATATTAATAAGAATAATATAGATATATATATATATATATATATAATATATATATACAATATATATATATATATATATATATATATAGAAATATATATATATTATATATATATATATAATATATATATATATATATATATAATATATATATTATATATATAATATATATAGTATAATATAGTTTATGGTACTGGACTTTATTAATATTTTTTGTAG
>JABUQX010078529.1:0-10000 GCA_015478945.1 Trachelipus rathkii
CGGTATACTTCGTTCAGTGGATTACAGGTGTTTAACCGTTTTCGCATTTATCATTGAAACGCTTTCGCGTTTTCGTGCCACTTCATCTGGGAGACATTAGATATTATTCAGATCCGACCAATCTTTGTTTATTTTGGATTAAAGTTCTCGGAAAATTAATAGTCTGAAGTTCTTGTTTGATCCTGCTCCATCCTGTCACAGGAGCCTTCCTCCAATCACGCGAGAGATCGGATATCAAGTCAACAATATTCGAACCAGCTATTGTTTCTCCGCGCACACACACACACATATATATATATATATATATATATATATATATATATATATATATATATATATATATATATATATATATATATATATATATATATATATATATATATATATATATATATATATATATATATATATATATATACTATATTGTGTGTGTGTGTTGAGTAAAATGCAAAATGCAACTACCAATATTTTTTAGGACGAGCCGCCTGACTTATATATATATATATATATATATATATATATATATATATATATATATATATATATATATATATATATATATATATATATATATATATATATATATCTGATATATGATATATATATATGGTTCTTTAATTATCAAGACCGTCGGAATCATTTAAACCATTTTGGCACATTCTACTTTTTGAGATTCAAACGATATTTATAAGAAAATATTTAACCCATTGAAAGAAAATTAGTATATGGGTTGGCACGAAAAAAATCAAATGAGTGAAATCAACTGATTTTTTTACGTGATTTTTTTTTATTAAAAAATCATGATTTTTTGATTTTTTCAGGGTTGGTGATTTCTTTGATTTTTTAAGATAAAAAATAATTTTTGATTTATTTTGATATTTTTGATTTTTTTGAATTTTTGTGATTTTTTTGATATTTTTAGGCACAAATTGCTTTTTTAACTATTATTTTTTAGAAAATTGGTAAATAATCCTAATTATTACCTAATTAATAATAAGTTTAGTAAATATAATTATTATTTAGTTTAATTAAGTTATTTAAATTATATATATACTGTATAATTTCTGAGTGCTCTAATTTTATTTATTTCTTTATTAATAATGATTTGAAACCAGTTATCAATTTACTTATTATATTGATGAAATATAATTATCATTAATTAGGTGATAATAATGATTAATTAGTAATTTAAAAAAAAAAAAACTAAACAAAAAAAAAAAAAAAAATCATGATTTTTTAAAAAAAATCAAGTAAAAATCAGTTGATTTAAATCATTTGATTTTTTCGTGCCATCCCTGGATTTTTTTGAATTTTTTAATTTTTTTATACAAATATTTTTTCCTAAATTAATTATTAATCCTAGTTATCACCTAATTAATGATAAGTATAATTCATCTATATGATAAGTATATTCATCAATGTAGTTTCAAATCATTTTTAATAAAGAAATAAATAAAATTAGAGTACTTAGATATTATACAGTATATATAATTTAAATATCTTAATTAAACTAAATAATAATTATATTCACTAAACTTATTGTTAATTAGGTAATAATTAGGATTATTTACTAATTTTATAAAAATAATAATTTAAAAAGCAATTTGTGCCTAAAAATATCAAAAAAATAAAAAAAATCACAAAAAAAATAAAAAAATAAAAATTTGATTTTTTCTTAAAAAAATCAAAAAAATCCTCAACCCTGATTAGTATTAATGCTTTTGTGTTTAAAATAATACGGTCTTCGATCGCGGTAGCGCTATGTATATGGAATATGGTCTACAATCGCGGTAGCATTAAAGAGGCAAGGTTATGACATTATGGTTATGATAAGTTTTGTTTAGTATGGTTATATTAGAAAGATTAAGAAGAATTAAGATTATTTCCTTTGTTCATAGGTGTGAAGCTGAAAATTAATAAATATGCGTTCTTTTCCTTATATTTTTCCTTAATTTTTTTTTTTTTTAAATTATGCAAGTGTTCGAATTCCTTCAATTGATTCTGTAGTCTTGATTATAATTAAGATGACAGGCGGGACAATTAAAGAATATATATATATATATATATATATATATATATATATATATATATATATATATATATATATATATATATATATATATATATATATATATATATATATATATATATATATATATATATATATATATATATATATATATATATATATATATATATATATATATATATATATATATATATATATATATATATATATATATATATATTAGTGATGCAGGTAACATCACATCCGCTCCGCGATCCGCGGAGCATCCGCACATTATTAAAGATCCGCATCCGCATCCGCATCCGCATCCGCGCTTCGCCATGCGGATGTTGCGCGGATGTTTATTGTTGTGAATTTGATGAAGAATTTTAATAATGCAAGATGAATTTGAAAATAAAAATGAAAATGAAAATGAAAATGATTTGAAGGCAATTCAAAAAACGGCTTTATTTCATATCTTACTGTTATCAAAAACGTTACACTTCATATGATGGAAAAAAATGGTATTGATCAAAGAACCTCTTGCTTTGTACGCCAGTTCGTATTGACTATCAAAGTTAAACTGACATCATATCACACTGCATTAAGCTATTGAAACAATTTGAAGAAATTACTAAAAAAATCAGCGCCTCTACAGCTTCTGTCTCTGATGTAATACCATTAATCTCAACGCTAAGGAAGCATTTTGAACCATCTTCAAATGAAAATGATGACGGTTTAAAAAGAATGAAAGATGTAATGAAACTAAAGCTAGAAAAACGCTTTGGTTCTGTGGAAATTAATGACCATACTATTGCAACTTACTTAGATTCCCTTTCTAAAGGCAAGTTGTTTTGTAACACAATATTAGAACAAGTTATATCGTCACTTTGCGTTGCAGTTGAAAAACTTCAATCCGAACAGTCTATTAATTCGCCACCCATTTAAAGAAAAAAACGAAATCTTCAGAACCAACAACAGATTCACTGGAAGAATTTCTACAGTCCAGTAGTGATGAGAAACACACACGTACAAAATGATGTGGTGCCAAATGATTGAAAATTAATCCCAAGAAAACGACTATATGCAACTGATGATCCTATATCAGTTGGTGGAAAGTTAAACAAAATGTTGTGCTAGTAAACACTGCAAAATGTGGCCTGTCCCCAATTATTGTTCCAAGTGAGAGAGTATTTAGCAATGCTGGGCTAATATATGATAAGAGAAACTGACTCTCAGAATAGAAAAGGCAGAAAAATTGATGTTTCTCAAGCACAGCCTTCCTATATTTGAATTTCAATACTAGTGCAAAAAGTATATAATCCATTGTAAAATCTCTTTCATTAAGGTCGGAGGTTGGGAAAAGAGGTAGGTGGGGTGTATTTGAGTTGGATCCCCGTCCCGCACCCCGGTAACAATTATAACACAATTATATTAATAGATTGTGGCTAAAACTCGAAATATATATATATATATATATATATATATATATATATATATATATATATATATAAAACATATATATATATATATATATATATATATATATATATATATATATATATATATATATATATATATATATATATATATCAAACATCCGCATCCACGGATGTTAAAATCAAACATCCGCATCCGCATCCGCATCCGCGGATGCGAAAAAAATGACATCTGCTGCATCACTAATATATATATATATATATATATATATATATATATATATATATATATATATATATATATATATATATATATATATATATATATATTATATATATATAAAAACATATATATATATATACTATAAATATATATATATACTTAGTCTATAATATATATATATATATATATAAAACAGAGTCTGTTATAACCGTCATATATATCTTAAAAAATATTAATGATACAGTAAAACAGGAATACATTAATGGAATGCTGGTCCAAAGTTTTGCCCTGGAAATGTAAAAAAAAAAAAATAAAAAAAAAAATTATATCTCAAAAACTACAATAGCAACAGCAAAAAGAAAAAAAATTTTGGAATACTGGTAAAAAAATGTCAAAAAAAAAAAAAAAAAAAAAAAAAAAAAAAAAAAAAAATTATTGTTAATAATTATAGTAATATGATTAGAAGGCCTATTTAGAGACCTTTTATTGGTTCTCGTTAAAATAAATAGACTTTCTATTAAATTTTGCTATACGGCGGCTTGGGGGCTCGAGCCGACGGTGAACATAGGGGGACGTTTCCCATACCACGTAGGCGGAAGGAACCCCACGACACCACACAGTATGAGGCGGGGTTCCGGGGCCCTCCGAGAGTAGTCCTACCCCACGTAGTTCCCGGAAGGCCGAGACCCGACTCCTGCCATCGGTGCGGTATACCCTTGGGGTATTCTTTTAGTAAAAAAAAAGCAAAATTTAATAGAAGGATGCAACATTTAACAGTGACCAATAAAGGGGTCTCTATATATTACTATAAATTATTAACAAAATTTTATTTTTCTTTTACATTTCTATATGTACATTGCAAGGACTCCAAATATTACATATAACCTGTAAAGCTCTGTATTAAGTCATATTACACTAATCTACACCTGTGTTTTATTTTTCCATTTCAGGGCAGAAGCTTTGGACAAACATTCCAGCAATGTATTCCCGGCATTAATAG
The DNA here is from genome assembly GCA_015478945.1 of Trachelipus rathkii. NCBI lineage: Eukaryota > Metazoa > Arthropoda > Malacostraca > Isopoda > Trachelipodidae > Trachelipus > Trachelipus rathkii. The sequence goes on from JABUQX010078529.1 coordinate 4,671, forward strand.
TTTGCATATGACGGCTTCTCTTGTTTGTGACTCATATATCAGCTGTAACCAATATAACCAGCCATGTATGTATACCATATATATATATATATATATATATATATATATATATATAACATATAACAATAATATATATATATATATATATATATATATATATATATATATATATATATATATATATATATAAGGAACTTTCCCTTTAAAAGGATGTTAACCGATATATATCGAACGAGCGATGTAATCGATTTTTTTTTTCGATTATTTCAAGGCAATAAAGCGTGAAGGTTGACAAAAAGTTTTTTTTTTTTTTTACATTAAAAGAATACCCAAGATTAAATAGCAAAGATGTCAAAGAGTCAGGCCTCAGCGGGGGACGACGGGGGGACTTCGTCCCCACCTCTGTCCCACCGTCGGCTCGAGCCCCTTAAAAAAATAAATAAAAAAAAATTAAAACAAAATTAACATATAAAAATTAACATGATATAAAAAGCAACATGTGGCAACTTTTTCTCTTCATCTATTGGAGTTTAAGTTAACACGTCACAGTGCATGGTTAGCGATTAGGGTTCAGCGATATTTCGATATGTAGCATTTTTATGTAACATCCTTTAAAGGGAAAGTGCATATATATATATATATATATATATATATATATATATATATATATATATATATATATATATATATATATATATATATATATATATATATATATATATATATATATATATATATATATATATATATATATATATATATATATATATATATATAATCTGTATTACGGAATGAATCATCCGTAGAGTTTCATTGCGCAATCTCGAAATATTGCCAAATGTCGCCATTATTTATTTTGTCGCTTCCATTTCTTTCATGAAATTCGGCTGGAGTTGCAGAAATTGCGTGCAGAAAATCAGTTCACGTAAGTCTTTGAAAAAGTACGGGAGTGTGTATGACAATATTAATATTATCTATATTTTTGCGGACAGTTATTTTACACTTGTGTGTCATTGTTAATTAAATTGTAAATAAATTTTTTATCGTCATTCGAAGTATATATTTTTTGTTTACAGTGAAAATTCGAGAAGCTGAAATTCTTTATTTATTATTGTGTGTTTTTATTTTCGTTATTTGTGTTTTTTAAGATGTGTGTTCGTTTATATATACTAACGTGGATGAAACACGTGCAGTGATCCCTCCCAACCAAACCTCCCCTCCTTCGATCCTTTTAAATTTGAGTCTTCTATAATAATAATAATAATAATAATAATAATAATAATAATAATAATAATAATAATAATAATAATAATAATAATAATAATAATAATAATAATAATAATAATAATAATAATAATAATAATAATGATGATGATGATGATGATGATGATGATGATGATGATGATGATGATGATAATAATAAGCATAATAATAATAATAATGATAATAATAATAATAATAATAATAATAATAATAATAATAATAATAATAATAATAATAATAATAATAATAATAATAATAATAATAATAATAATCTCGTCTTATGGTCAAAATTTGAAACATCCTATCAAATTTCAATATATATATATATATAGATAAATTATATATATATATATATATATATATATATATATATATATATATATATATATATATATATATATATATATATATATATATATATATATATATATATATATATATATATATATACTACTCTATATATATATATATATATATATATATATATGCCAGCTATCAGAATCTGGACTTCTAAAATGCTAAGGTTTATGGAGACTTTATTATTTTTTTTTTATACAGTTTTTCCAAACTCCTTTATAAGTTGACACTATTGCAGGAGCCTTCACGTCTCTCATTAAAAAATTTATTCTATTAATTAGGCTAAATATTCAAATGAATATGATTTATTTGTTGATTAATAATAATAATAATAATAATAATAATAATAATAATAATAATAATAATAATAATAATAATAATAATAATAATAATAATAATAATAATATTATTATTATTATTATTATTATTATTATTATTATTATTATTATTATTATTATTGATAGTATTAGTAGTAGTAGTAGTAGTAGTAGTAGTAGTAGTAGTAGTAGTAGTAGTAGTAGTAGTAGATAAATAATAGTTTGGTTCTGAGAGTAGAGAGTTGCTAATTTTTAAGTATGGAACATTCACAGTAAATGTTTAAGAAGACCATATTCTCACGATAGAGTTTGAGTAGAGGAGATTCAATATCACCTCCTGATTGTTACTAGTGTTGGCTATTGTGTTACTGTAGTGTTGACTATTGTGTTACTGTATTGTTGAATATTGTGTTACTGTAGTGTTGACTATTGTGTTACAATATTACAATTTCTTCATGTTTGAGAAAGCTGCAGATCTGTAACGATTACTGAATCGTAATATAATTCACATATGATTTACAGATATGGAAAGGGATATATTTGGATGCAGCAACAGACATAAATATGTGCAAAAAAAAGTGATTTTCTAGATATTGAAATATCTTCATGAGATTTCCTTGTTCGTTTGGCAGTGCTAATTAAGTATTATAAATCAAGGAACTTTGCAGTAACTTTTCTTTTTGAAACGAAATGAAGTTGTCTTTCATCATCATCATTATTATTATTATTATTATTATTATTATTATTATTATTATTATCATTCAGCAAAAATTAACTAAAGACCAAAACAATTATTTGGTTCCCCTTACTCTGAAATTCGATTTTTGGAATATTTCAGGGCCCTTAACCGTTATTATAGTTTTCCCTCATTACTAATGGTAGACTTGGTGAACTCCCCTTCTAATTTTTCCCTTATTGATTTTGAGATGTGCCCACTATAAAGACATTTTCTTAACTATATATATATATATATATATATATATATATATATATATGTATATTATATATATATATATAATATATGTATATTTATATATATGTATGTATATATATATATATATAATAATAATATATATATATATAATAATAATATAATATATATATGTATAATAATAATATAATAATAATAATAATAATATATATAATAATAATAATAATAATATATATATAATAACTAACTAATAATAATATATGTAACAATATATATGTGTATGTAATAATAATAACATATATGTATACCCAAATATAATAACAACATATGTATATAACTCTATATATAATAATATATATGGCAATATAATAATGTAGCAGCATAATATATATATATATATATATATATATATATATATATATATATATATATATATATATATAGAGAGAGAGAAGAGAGAGAGAGAGAGAGATTTTAATATATTGCAATTTTTTTCCTTAAAACATATTTTCAAGCAAAAACAGGTAATGAATGAAGATTTTCACAAGAAATTGAAGATCAGCTTGGCTGAAGACGATCATTATTTAAAGAAGAAAGAAAGATAGTCAGATTAAACAGTGAAAGTTACGATACCATCATTAACAACATCTGCTATAGAGTCAGTGGAATAAATTAAAGAAAAGACAGAAACACATTAATTTAATTAATAGAAAAGTTTGTAAAAATAAAAAGTTTGTTTTAGACTCCATTGAATGCTTTCAAGATATCCTGCGACACGGCAAATAATTCACCGACAAGCCGAAGAGAAGAGCCCCAAGAATTAGAGAAGAGGGAAAGATCCTCACTGGAGCTTTCTTTATTTGGAATCTAATAAAAGGATTGAAAAAATTTGATAGGAGAGATTCGAAAACTATAAGGAACAAAGGTTAAAGCAATAGGATGATCGTTTGAACAATTAGAGGTATCCTTCTTTATTGGGAGGACTTCAATGAGCACACGCTTCGAATAGGAAGGTAAGGTTGAAGTTGATATACAGATGACAGGACAAAGGGTCGACACAATATCAAAAAAAATTTCCTGTAGAGCCCGCCGCAGGCCTTAGGATAGGTTAGGTTAGGTTAGGTTAGGTAAAGTTAAGTTAAGTTAGGTTAAGTTATGTTTTGTTGGATTCGTTAGAGAAACTCTAAATAACCAGATTTTTTTTTTTTTTTTTTACAAATGTTGATCCATTTTCCTTTCGACCATATGGGTATAGGTCCGGCGCAAGCTCAGAATCACAAGCTTTGAAAATATCATTAAATATATCATCATCATTTTACTTCTTCATAGTATTAAGCTGATGGAGAGAAGAAATCACATTTAAAATAAAGGTAATTGTTACCCAGAGGGTTGTCACCCCCGATTTTTATGAAATTCACAGGAAACTCAAACAATAATAATGAAGAATAGTGCAAACGAAAAATCGTTGCTCTCTTGAGAAGAAATTGCAACCTCTCAAAATTCTTAAAAAAATCCCTTATGATTTTCAATATCTATACCTCTAAAATTGAATATCCAGGATTTCCTCTAAAAATAATATTATACCCGAAGAAAACGAAAATCGGCAGTCTCTTTAGGAAAAAAGTTACAGCCTCTCAAAATTTAAATTTTCCATAGACTTTGTTATAAAAAGAATGAAATAGATTTCATTCTCGTTTAGGGCTACCCTAGTTCAGGTTATGAAATACAGTTATTATTATTCTACATATATTTTCTTTGTGTATACCTAGCAAAATATATCATGACCTGAACTAGAGGAGCTGAAAATGAGACCTAACCTGGTTATCAATATTGAAAAGTCTATAGGATTTTTAAAACTTTGAGAGGCTGTAGCTTTTTTTCTAAAAGAGGCGACGATTTTCGTTTTCACTATTCATTATTATTTTTTAGAATATATCCTGTGATTTTTCATAAAAATCGGGGGTGACAACCCTCTGGGTAACAATTACCAAAAAAATAAATCACAATGTTGGCATAAATGTGTTTAATGGAAGTGAAGAATAAATTGCACAGCGGAATTGTGTTAAAAATGGACGAGAAGACCAAGGTATTGACTGTGTAGTCGCTGAAAGAAACTATAGGATTGGAAAAATATAATGGGCATATTTAGCAAGTGCGTGAATGATCTTAAGGAGAGAGCAATCATAAATATGATTTGCATTTCTATGTATAAAGTATTTTTTTTGAATCGCGGAGAATAGATTTTAAGATCCTAGGATCAAAATATAAATTTCACTGAAAATTTGAAATCGGCAGTAGTTCCCGAGAAGCAGATTTCCTGTCAAATAGATAACACAAAAAAACATTTAGAATTAAAAATTTATGTTTCATTTAATAGTGTGCGCTTTATTCCAGTTAGAATCACCCTAGGTTCATGCGTTCTGCACTCCGAGGACCATTCCCTCCCCCTACCCCCCGAACAA
>JABUQX010078529.1:12500-15000 GCA_015478945.1 Trachelipus rathkii
TTTCAGCAAGTAATTTCATCGACAAAACTTAAAAAAAATTTGTATTTTATTCTAATATTTTTATTAATAATACCTTAAATATTAGTATAATCTTAGACCTGGCAAAGTACTCTGTGATTGACCTTGAATCCTGCATTAGTTCTCGAGAAAGTTGCCAAATACCATTTATTTTTACGCTTTGGAGAAAATGTTATTTTTTCTTTTTATATCCTTTTTAGGGGGTTCGAGCCGACGGAGGGACAGAGGGGGGACGAAGTCCCTCCCGTCTGGCCGAGAAACCCCGACTCTATCCATCTTTAATTTTTACCCGTCGGGTATTCTTTAGTTATAAAAGAAAAAAATTCAAAATTTGGCAACTTTGCGCGCTCCCTCCGACTACTCCAGCTTCTTCGTATTCTCAAAAAACTAATTTTTCCAACATTTTTAACAATTTTAATTTTTTAAAAAGCGTTATTTTTTTTTTTTTAATTTCAGGGGTAAAAATGTCTCCTGATTAATAAAATGATATTTATTTTCGTGTAGCTGTTATAGTTTTTTAGTTACATGCCTGGCCTCTTCCGGAATGTGACCTATATATATATATATATATACTACCTCTCTCACTCTCTCTCTCTATATATATATATATATATATATATATATATATATCTATATCTATATATATATATATATATATATATGAAAATGTGTGCGAAATACACGAAAGTGCTCGGTGAAATCATTTTTTCATTTTCCTTGTGTTTTTGTACCAAAGTCTCGCGCATAAGAGAATAGATTTTTTCTTTTGTATACATATATATATATATATATATATATATATATATATATATATATATATATATATATATATATATATATAATAATAATAAATAATAATATGCAATAATAATAATAATAATAATAATAATAATAATAATAATAATAATAATATAATAAAATTTATAATATAATATAATAATATATATAATAATATAATAATAATAATAATAATAGCTAATAATAATATATAATAATAATAATAATAATAATAATAATATATATATATGTAATAATATGTATATATAATAATAATAATATATATATATATATAATAATATAATATATAACAAATAATATAATAATAATATGGCTAATAATAATATGTGTAATAATAATAATAATAATAATATGTATATGTATAAAATTATTTAATATATGTATATATATATATATATATATATCATATATATAATATTTATATATATATATATGTAATAATAATACATATGCTCTACTACCTGTATTCGATGCTCCCTATTTTCCTCTAACTCAGCCCTGGATGATTCTGGCATTTCTCTTCCTCCCCTCCTTCTCCTCTCAGGTGTCCCATGCCTTTACCTGTGATTACATACTAAACTGATGGATATAGACACAAATCTATGAACTTTAGGAAGGCGGGTGGCCCGAATGGCCGCTCCTCCGTGTTTGAGGAGTGTGCTTCCATGCTGGCCCCTCCCCTCGTTCCAACCTGTTCTCTATGTCTCAGCGCTAACACTTTCCCTCAGTGTTGGAAGCATGCACATGTCCAACCGATTCCAGAAAAAAAGAGCCACTCAGTCCTTCTGTCTATCTTCTATAGCTCTCAACTGACTATCTAAGATCACGAGCCCTTCTCAGCTCTCATTTCTTAGATCATCTGGAATCTCATTCACTTCTTTCCGATCGACAGTACGGCTTTCGGCGCTCGAGGTCTACTGGCGATATACTTTCCTATCTTGCTGATTTATGGTTTTTAGGAACTACGGGTAGACTTGCGTGGTGGCGCTTGACATATCAAAGCATTTGACCTGGTATGGCACGCGTCACTGCTCTCAAAGCTCCCTTCCTTTTCTCTTTCTCTTTGCTTACTTATGTCCAGTTTTCTCAAATCGCTCAATATCGGCTGTTGTTGACGGGCGACTTCTTCTTTCTGTCAATTGTGGTGTTCCTCAGGGTTCTATCCTATCCTCCTCTTTATTCTTACTTTTCATTAATAGTCTCTCACACTACATAACTCTATCTTACTCGTATACCGATGACTCTGACCCTTATTCTCTCTTTGTTTCAATTCTGCTCCTTCTTTTACTTCTAGAATTGCCTCTCGTCTTAATCTTTCCGATTCTATTCTCGCTGATCTGGATAGAATTTCCGGGTGGGGTCGTCCCAACCTTGTGAAATTCAATTCTTTAAAAACTCATCTTCCAATCTCCCTCTCTAAAACACTTCCTTACAACTTTCCTATCTCTTTCGACGGTTCTCTCGTCTCCTGTTGACAATATAAACATCTTGTGTTTCTTGTTAACAAAAAATGTCTTGCAAACCTCACATCACAACAGTTGCTAGGGCGGCCTCAAGAAAACTGAATTCTGTTTAGACTGCGAAACTTTTTTCCTTCTCAGTTTCTCCAGCTATACAAGGCCTCATCCGCCCTTGTACATGGAGTACTGCTCTCATATCTGGGGAGACTCTGGTTCACCCGGCT
>JABUQX010078529.1:17500-30000 GCA_015478945.1 Trachelipus rathkii
AACAAATATATCATCGCCATGAACGGGATTATAGACTAGCGCACAAGGTATTGCGGGCCGAGGAGCCTGTGCGACAGTTTGTTTACCAAAGATCTGGCTCAAATTTTGAAACTACATTTCTTTTATGTATATATATATATATATATATATATATAACTTCTACCATATATATATATATATATATATATATATATATATATATATATATATATATATATATATATATATATATATATAAAAACTAAATAATAGGTTTTTTTGTAAACCACTTTTAGAGGTTAGGTTAGGTTAGAAATTAGGTTAGGTTAGGTTAGGATAAGTTAAGTTAAGTTAGGTTAGGTTAGGTTAGGTTAGGATAAGTTAGGTTAGGTTAGGTTAGGTTAGGTTAGGTTAGGTTAGGTTAGGTCATTTTTTTCTTGAATTTAATATTTATATCACACAAATTTTTCTACAAAAATTATACCAATCTATAAAAGAATTATTAATTACATTGTTTGCTCATAATCATTACTACATATTTCATAAATATTGTATCATAACATTTTCTTTTAAAAGAATTAAAAACACATCCTTCCCTTCTTTTAAAAGAATTAAAAACACATCCTTCCCTTCTACGGTCAAAAATATTACTAACGTAAAAAATATAGCCTCAGTTCATTCAGAGTTCTAATCGTTAAAGTGCCAAACGTACGATGAACCTTATACTTTAATTTATTAATTATTAATTTTAATCAAATTTTTATTAATTGAAAAGTCGATTTTTATATTTAATACATATTTATCTACATTTCTCTTTAAATAAACCTATCTTAAAAATCTCTTAATTTCTTTAATCATTTTGGCGTTTATTATACACTTTCCCCATATATATATATATATATATATATATATATATATATATATATATATATATATATATATATATATATATATATATATATATACTATATATATATATATATATATATATATATATAAATATATATATTAGCACTTCTCACTTCCATAAAGTATTACATAAAGATGATATCGAAAAATCGTCGAACACTACTCATTGGAACCCTAGAAGTGTCACGTGTTAGCTAAAACTGTTTTACCATTTCTGACGCTCTAATTGCCTTGAAATAATCGAAAAAAATCTATTATATCTTTGGTTCAATATATATCGGTTAACATCCTTTTAAAGGACAAGTTACATATATTATATATATATATATATATATATATTATATATATATATATATATATATATATATATATATCTCTCTCTCTTCATATATATATATATATATATATATATATATATATATATATATATATATATATATATATATATATCCCTTGTATGTTTTACGACCGTCAGTTTTGATTTTTTGTTTTTTGTTTTTTAGCATATTGCTAGTATATGATACTAACAATGAATTTAAGTAGTGACGGTTAATTTTCAAAAGTTTTTAAAAATCACATTTATATAAAAAAATTTAAAATGAAATATCTCGAAAAGTACGACTTACAGAAAAACCAATTACATATTTGGAATCAGCATATAAATCTTATTACAAAAATAATAAAAAATAAATAAAAAATGAAATATCTCGAAAAGTACGACACTTACAGAAAAACAAATTACATATTTGGAATCAGCATATAAAGCTTATTACAAAAATTTAAAAATAAAAAAATTATGGGGCTCGAGCCGACGCTGGACAGAGGGGGACGTTTTCCATACCCCGTAGTGGAGGGGCGGAAGAACCCCGCGACACCCAAATACCTGAGGGGAAATAGTCCTACCCTGTCGTTCCCCAGGCCGAGAGACCCCGACTCCTGCCATCTTGCGGTTTACCCTTGGGTATTCCTTTAGTTAAAAAAATAAATAAATAAAACTGACGGAGTCGTAAAGCGTAACAGGTCCTATATATTTTTGAATCATGTCCGTCACCACTGAAATTGATTATTAGGATCATATACTAGAAATATATAAAAAAAAAAAAAATCAAAACTGACGGAGTCGTAAAACATAACAGGTCATATATATATATATATATATATATATATATATATATATATATATATATATATATATATATATATATATATATATATATATATATATATATATTATATATTATATATATATCTTTTTTTATAGTCTTCCTCCACCCAAATATATCATATACTATATATATATATATGGTACATGTGAGCTGGATGGCTTGCATTCTTGCGTAGTTTTTTTTATGCTGAAAAAGTTAAAAATGCCGTATAATTGACCAAAAATTGCTTTTGGTGTGAAGCTCAGATTCTTTCCTTTTTTTAAATTTTTTATTAAAAATTGTATGAACTTATTTCGAATTGTGTTTAGTTATTAATTATTTTCTTAGGTACGAATTTTCGTTCCAATAAAATAAAATGATAATTACGTTTTATTATTAAAATTAAATGATAAATACGTTTTACAAATATATATATATATATATATATATATATATATATATATATATATATATATATATATATATATATATATATATATATAAAATATATATATATATATATATATATATATATGAACTTGTCCTTTAAAAGGATGTTAACCGATATATATCGAACGAGCGATGTAATCGATTTTTTTTCGATTATTTCAAGGCAATAGAGCGTGAGGGTTGACAAAAAGTTTTTAACTAAAGGAATACCCAAGATTAAATCGCCAAGATGGAAGAGTCAGGAGTCTCTCGGCCTCCAGCGGGGACGACAGGGGACTTCGTTCCCCCCTCACAATCTACAAATCGGCTCGAACCCTAAAAAAAAAAAATTAAAAAAAATTAACATATAAAAATTAACATGATAAAATAAAGCAACATGTGGCAACTCTTTCTCTTCTTCTATTGGAGTTTAAGTTAACACGTCACAGTGCATGGTTAGACGATTAGTGTTCAGCGATATTTCGATATCTGTCTTTTTATGTAACATCCTTTTAAAGGATAAGTGCCTATATATATATATATATATATATATATATATATATATATATATATATATATATATATATATATATATATATATATATATATATATATATATATATATATATATATATAAAAAAAAAAGACAAATATAAAAAAACCAGGAGAATTATCTCGAAAAGTATGACACTTACAGGAAAACCAATTACATATTTGGAATCAGCGTATAAAGCATATTACCAGAATGTAAAAAAAAATCTCGAAAAGTACGACACTTACAGAAAAATAAATTACATATTTTGAATCAGCGTATAAAGCTTATTATATGCAAAGTCGTTTTATGATTTAAAACTAACGAATACCCAAGGGTAGACCGCATTGATACCAGGGTCGGGGTCTCTCGGCCTCTAGGTGGACGACGGGGCATTTCGTCCTCTGTCCCCATCGGCTCGAGCCCCCTAATGGAAATATGTTTCCTTGAACTTCAATTTTAGGGGCTCGAGCCGATGAGACAGAAGGGGAAAGAACGACTTTACTTATAATAAGCATACGCTGATTCCAAGTATAACAATTTGTTTTTCTGTAAGTGAAACACTCATTTTTGTGTCAGTGGATGGCTATACACTGAATTCTAATATTCTGTAAGTGTCATACTGAACCTAACTTCTGGGTATGCTACATGAAAAATATTATAAAACTGGATAAAGTTTAATAAAGTACCAAATCGTACAAAATATTTTTTGTTATCACTCCTTTACCTTGGCTCTCTCTCTCTCTCTCTCTCTCTCTCTCTCTCTCTCTCTCTCTCTCTCTCTCTCTCTCTCTCTCTCTCTCTCTCTCTCTCTCTCTCTCTCTCTCTCTCTCTATATATATATATATATATATATATATATATATATATATATATATATATATATATATATATATATATATATATATATATATATATATATATATAAATATATAAATAAATATTAAACCAAAAATTTTGAAAGTAAATTTAAACTTTAACTGCTTCACCTTTACTAAAATCAGTAGAGATTTATATAATTTTTTTTTACCCTAGACATGAAAAATTTAAACAAGATTGTAAATACATAACCTAAAATTTCATGACTCAGAGAAACACAAACCATCCAGCAAACATAAAAAATATATATATATATATATATATATATATATATATATATATATATATATATATATATATATATATATATATATATATATATATATATATATATATATATATTTTTATATATAAGGCAGAAGGTAGAAACTGTACTGTGACTAGTGAGGATATAGTCAACCACCTCACAAGGATAGCGTAAAAACCAGAACCTCCTAAGTTTCCTGATCACAAACTAATTTAAGTCAAGTTAGGTTAGGTTTAGTTAGGTTATGAGTTAGGTTAGGTTAGGTTAAATTAGGCTACCTCTGGTAGTCACAGTACAGTTTCTACAAATTTGCCCATATATGTATATATATCTCCATATATATATATATATATATATCTTATATATATATATATATATATATATATATATATCTACTCTATATATAGTTCATGTGGTATTAGCATGCATTTTCAAATCCATAAAATTTTAGGTTAAGTATTTACAATCTTGTTTAAATTTTTCATGATTAGGGTAAAAAAAAACTTCTATAAATTTCAACTTATTTAGTTCATATGAATTTACTTAGGTAAAAAAAAAATGAATGAAATGTTAATTTATTTTATTAAAGGTGAAGTCCTTTATTTTAAAATTAAAGTTCCTTTTAAAAGAAAAAATGTTGTTATATATATATATATATATATATATATATATATATATATATATATATATATATATATATATATATATATATATATATATATTTTTATATATATATAATATATATATATATATATATATGTGTGTGTGTGTAGTGTGTTGAAGTTGCATAATAACCAAAAAAATCTATAGACTTTTCAAGGAACTTTATTTAAATTAAAACTTTCATAAATATATGTTGAACCTAAAAATCATCGTAATTTTTTTTTTTGTATTTATTCATCGGAAATATTTAGAATATTTTTTTTAATTTCCCATTTAGGGGGCTCAAGCCGACGGGGGACAGAGGGGGCGTCGTCCACCGGGAGGCCGAGAGACCCCGACTCCTGCCATCTTTGCGGTTTACCCTAGGGTATTCCTTTAGTTTAAAAAAAGAATAATTTTAATTCCCTTTACACTATGGTATTACTTTAACTAAAGTCTAATGTTTTTACATGGTTTAATTCAAGATTGCCAAACACAACTATTTCCACGTTCTTTCACTTTCATTGAATGTCCATTGATGCACACTTTATTTATTTGTATAATATTAAAATTTTAGAAAAATTTTACAGCTTCAACTTCTTTTTTTATATTAGTATTTAACCATTCAAGGTTGTAACTTTGAGACATATTAAACAATATTAAATACCTAAATAAAAAAAAAATAAGAATAATTCAAATGAATAACATTCTGTAGCAACTTTATCAGCAAGAAACCAATTAATAACTAAACACAATTCGTAAATAATATATAGATATATAAAGAAATTAATATTACTATACACAAATTCCATTACAGAATTTAAAAAAAGGTAAAAACTAAAGGTTTAATGAATTTCACACCATAAAGTAATTTAATTTTGTCAATTATGCGGTATTTTAAACTTTTTTCAGTATAAAACACTACCTGCAGAAAACATATGCTATCAGATCATTATTTATATATGTATAATAATAATAATATATAATAATAATAATAATAATAATAATAATATAATGTATATATATATATATATATATATAATAATAATATAATATATATATATATATATAATATAATATATAATATATATATGTATATATATATATATATATATATGTATATATAATATAATAATAATAATATATTTCTTATAACTATCATATATAATAATATATATATATATATGTAATATATATAATATATATATATATATATATGTAATATATGTATAATAATATATATATATAATATATATATATATATATAATATATATATATATATATATATATATATATATATATGTAGTAATATTATATATGTATATATATATGTAATAATATATATATAATAATAACAATATAATATAATAATAATAATAATAATAATAATATATAATAATAATAATAATAATAATACATGTAATATATATATATATATATATATATATATATATATATATATATATATATATATATATATATATATATATATATATATAATATATATATATATATATATATATATATATATATACTTCTTATATATATATATATATATATATATATATATATATATATATATATATACTTAGTATTTCAGTCGTTCAGGTAAGTAGTTTTTGCATTTGTTTTTATTTACATTTGTGGAGCAACTTGTGTGCTTCTCAGGTTTATATTGCTTTTTCGTTAGGCCTAAAATGATAAAAGGAAAAAAAAAGTTCTATAAATTGAATAAATTTCATTCCGTGTTTAGAATCATATATAGACCCAAAAACTGCAAAACTTTTACACTTTTATTTATGAAAAGATTACTGTAAAAACGCTGGTTTTCAAACTTTCGTACAATATTTCATTTTATTATTACATTTTCCAAGCTTTCCTTATTTTTACAAATGCAGTTACGGTGTGGAGCTACTCTGTATTGCTACTTTATTCTTTTTTATGGTGTGGAGCTACTTTGTATTGCTACTTTATTTTCTTTTTCTCCGTGTAATAAGCGATAGGAGGGGAGGCTTTACTATCGTTATTTGGGAAGGGGTTCTTTACTCATGCAATTTGCCTCCCCTATTTGGGAAGGGAAGATAATAATAAAATGGGGAATTTCTTGTAGCCCTCTCCGAAAGGCCTTGTGAGATTAGTTTTCCCTCTTAAAACTGATCAATAAAGGTAAACACAAACTCATATATTATATATAATATATATATATATGTGCCAGGTTATCTTATTTATATATTAGCTATAATATATATATATATAATATAATATATAATATATTTATATATATTATATAATATATATATTATATATATATTATATATAATTATATATATATATATATATATTATATATATATTATATATATAATATATAATATATATATATATATTATAATATATGGCAACCAACTAAAGCATCATGCATGTAACTAAAAATTATAACAGCTACAGGAAAAAAAATAACATTTTTGATTTTAGCAAGCAATATCATCGATGAAACTTAAAAAAATTATTTTATTCTAATATTTATTAATAACACCTTAAATACTATAATTTTAGATCGAGCAAGCTTCGGTGGGAATGACCTTGAATCCGTACATTACTTCCCGAGTGCAAAATTTGCCAAATAGTATTTTAAGTTTACGCTTTTGAGAAAATATTATTATTTCTTTTATATGTCCTTATTAGGGGGTTCGAGCCGACGGGGACAGAGTGGGGACGAAGTCCCCCCCGTGGTCCACCGAGCCGAGAAACCCCGACTCTTGCTATCGTCTTGTTATACCCGTGGGAATTTGCTTTAGTAAAGAAGAAAAAAAATTCAACAATTATGGCAACCTCTGCCTGCTCACTTGCTGTACGCGATCTTCTTCAAATTCTCAGAAAACGGTAATATCATACAAGATTTCCAATATTATTTAACTATTTTAATTTTGTCAAAAAGGCGTTATTTTTTTTATTTCTTTTTTTTTTCCATGATAAAAAAAAGGGTCTCCTGATTAATAAAATTTATTTATTTCCTGTATGTGTTATGTTTTTTTTTTTCTTGTATGTTGCTTTCTGGAGGGGTGACCATATATATATATAATATATATATATATATATATATATATATATATATATATATATTATATATATATATATATATATATAATATATTAAATATATATATATTATATATATATATAATTATATATATACTAGTGTGATAATGAAACAAATATATATTATATATATATAATATATATATTATATATATATATACTATATAATATATATATACTATAATATATATATATATATATATTATATGGTAAGAGTGTCTAAGCTGACATCATGTAACTCAGAACGGCAGCACCTACAGTAAAACAAATTACTATGGAATCAGCGGAAAATTCTAAAGAGATTGGTTTTTTTATTTTTATTTTTTTTTTTCTTTTTGTTAGTTATTATTGTGCGTTTATCGAAAAATTTTTAGAATTTTTTTTTTTCCAATTAGGGGGCTCGAAGCCGACGGGGACAGAGGGGGGGACGAAGTCCCCCGTCGTCCTACCGGAGGCCGAGAGACCCCGACTCATGCCATCTTTGCGGTTTACCCAATGGTATTCCTTTAGTTAAAAAAAAAAAAATTAATTACTTTAAACTATGCTATTACTTTAATTACAAGAAAAAAAATTTTTTTTTACTCTTAACATACGTTTCCAAATTTAAATTCTTCTTCTAAATTGGATTTTAATCTCTTCTAAAAAACTCAATAATCGAATTTCTTTTGGATATTTTTTTTCCAATATTTGAAATTATAATAATCACATATTATAATGAAATAACAATTCTTAAATATATTAAAAATGATTCTAGTTTAATTGAAGAATGTTATTTCACATCCTGTGATTCGGTTTTTATGTCGTAGGCTGAGCTAGCCTGGCTTACTTAATTATATGATTTTAGATGATAAAAATATCGTCAATTGCTTAGAGAAAATTATGGCTCGTAGTTCATATCGTTTAATTGGGAATTTAGATTATCAAAAAAACATTACACAAGATTTGAAAAAATAAGAAATTTAGAGAGATAAACTCCCTCCTTTATTGTAATGTTTCTTCGCTGATGTGCAGAACTATTGCAATGGTGTGGTTTTTAGCTGAGGAATAATTGCTGCTTTTCGTTAGTTCTATTTTAAAGTATAACATGATGTCATGCAATTTTTCTATTAGATTGTATACTGCTGGGCTAAAAACAATACAATAAACATAGTTTTATATATATATATTAAAATATATTATAATTATAATAAATTAATATATATTTATATATATATATAGATTATTAATATATATATAATAAGTATATATATATATATTATTAGATTGTTATCTGGCTAAAAACATAATACAATATATATATATATATATATTTAAATATATATAATATAGGACTTTAAGATAAACCATGGTCCTCAATATATTTTAGTATTAGGAATATGAGTTTGGTAATTAGATTTTTTATTTTAGTGATAAAGAAAAATCAAAAATTCTTGATTGCTAATAAAAAGACTTACTTTTTAATATTTTTTGGCTTTACAAAAATTGATTATTTTATCCTTAATTCCATTTTATATAAATTTTTTAGTTTTATTATCGACGCATAAAATATATTATTATTGTATAGTCCACAATAATAGTTGATATATTATATTATTATATAATATATATATATTATATATATATTCAGTATATAATATATATATGTATTATATATAATTTATTATGATATATTATATGATATTGATTATTATATTATTTGATATTATTATATTATACTTATATTAATTATATGTCTTATTCTAATACTTAATGAGGGTTCTATGATAATGACGCCATTTATTAATAGTTGCAGGTATTTGCATTATATAATTGTTTAGTATGTGGCCACAATTTTATGCTTCCTACGCAAGTTTTAGGCTATGTTAGCATCAATACATCTCAAAACTAAAGATAAGGTACAAGAAAACCTGCATAACATATTATGGATCAGCGTAAATGAAATTTGTCGGAAATGAAAAAAATTTTTATGTTTTTTTTTTAATTTTCCCTTAATATATTTCCACAAACCTACGATAGGGGTAGGAGGACAGAACTAATAACATAGTTATGAATGCAGCTTGTCCTTCATGTCCTTGCAAAACTTGTCCGCTTTAATTAAATTCATACTGTGAGAGTTCTTGGTCTCCTTTCCTTCTTCTCACGGAAGCAATCAGGGATAACATACCACTACTATCTCTCCTCTGGACAAAGGGAAACAACTATTGTCGTATCTCACTACTCAAGATTATATTAACAAAGGTGCAAGTCCTTGTTCAGCACTGACAACAAACACATTTCTGTGCTTACAGGAAAAAGAAACTTTAAAAATCACAACAATCTTCAACACACAAACTTATAACCAATCAACATTTCCTTTACTTCTCCTTTTACTGGCTATAAAATAGAATTGAAGAATCCTACTCTCTCCTATAATTACCTCTCCACATCGTTCTATTCGTGCAATCTATATTCAGGAAATCACTGAAGCACAAGAATAACAATACCACTTTCAGACCTATTATCTTCTTCTCGGATACTAATTGACTCAGACTATCATACAAACTTTCCCAATAGCGATTAAAATCCTTACAAAACTTCCTCTCGAATGAGGCATTCTATCTCTTCTTCTCATCATCTCCAACACGTGAGGATTTCCATTTTTCTTTTCAATGTTGCAACCAGACCTATTTAACGACAATGAATACTTCCTTGGTCTGGCTCGGGTGGCGACCTGCGAGGCCTTTGGTCTGTCAGTTTATCGGATAGTTGTACTTTTCCCTTTTTACCGTTCTGTTTCCTTGCGTCCACTCTATAACTTCTCTCTCCTCGAACGCTTCGATTTTCTGTATTAATACACACTTACACACTTTCTCTAGTGCCCTTCGCGGCGAGCTGGTCATTAAGACATATCTTAGTCGCTCTCTCTTACCGCTGTTGACAGCAAGAAGCTCAGTTTTTGCCGAGTTTCAGACAAGCACTCATACGAGAAACATAAGCACCATGGTTTTATACGTTCTTAATGGATCTCTTTCCTCTCCTCGTCGCATTTGCGTTTTGCAGAGAGCATCCTTTAGTGGACTGGCTTGGAAATCTATCATATTTCTTGCCGATCCTCTTGCTAAATACATTCTTCTTGGTTCCGATAGTGTTGGTGACGACAATTTTTGCTAGTACGATTCCTTTGTTAACACCTTTAATTCCAGAGCGATATTTCTCATCATATCAACATTACAGTGGCGGCCACCTCTATGACATTAATCTTACCCTTAGAACTTGGCCAACTCTACAACTCCCTTACCATTTTTAGTGCTCGTGCTGAACATGGTCCCTCATTTTATCTTACATTTTATTTCCATTTTCACTTCTCATGCTACACCGAAAACTCGTACTGGGTGTTCTCGAGATCTTACTCCCTATTTTCATAGTGATGGCCCAACTGTTGTTCTCTCTCCCTCGGCTCTTACTTTTAAACACTTATTACACAATCGGTCACTTTCTTGTGATTCTATCTCTTGGGTTTTCCTTATATGTCTATCCACGGAACCTTCTTTGTCTTTTCCCGGTCCTTTGTCCATTTACTGCAATCCGAGGCTTTAACACTTAATTTTCTTCAACTTGTCGGTGAAAATTCCAATTCTGGATCCACACCACGATCTATAATAATCCCCCTCGCGTAAAGCAAGCAACCGACTTTTTTATACACTATCCGAAGGAGGAGACAAGAAATCAACGACGGAGCATAACTCTCCACTGGTTTGTCCAACTCGGAGAGCCGATCAATCTCACAACATGTTGAAAAAATTCCTCAACCCCAAATCCTGATGCCTTGTTTCGTCCACTCCATAGTACTTCCTTTCAAAGAAACTTCACAACTCGTCCTGCATTCTGATTTCCTTATACTTCCCATATGTGTGTTACAAAATTCTCCTCCCCCTGTGCTATGTACAGAGCTATGACATGGATGAAAAACAACTGATTTCTTTGGGCCAGACGCCATATTAACCTCAACATACTGCAATGATGCACTCTTCCTCTCAAGGATCATTCGACCCTATTCTATGCCTCACTTACCTTTTTCTTCCATAGATCCACACATAATAACCTTATAATAACTACTACTATTATACATTTGAGGACTCTCACATCTGACAAGCCTCTCACTCATTTAATTTTTCACGATATGACCAATCTACACAACTTAGGGAAACACTTTCTGAATCCTATTTTGGCATAACAATTGATTCCTTCGGAGACATCTAGCGATTATTATTACAAGCAATAGAGATCTCACAAGATTCTTCTATCTCATAGAATTCCAGATCATCTAAACATACATGTCTGGCACTCCTCACCTTTTTCCTAAAAACTTAAATACCAAACTTTGTAGGAATTAATTCTTGCATGAATTTCGTTCATCATTTTTTATGGTGGTGTTAGTGATTTTGCATGTAATTGAGTTATGGAATTAATTTTAGAATTGGGATGTATATAGCACAGAGGGCTGGAGAGGAGGGAGGCGTAGGAATATAAAGGTCGAAAGCTTCTTGGCTACCATTCTTAAATAAAATTTATATAAAGGTGACTCTAGAAACTTCATTTCTCTCTTTCTCTATTTTTATAGGGGTATCGCTTCACATCCACTAAGTTCTCTTCTAATGTAA
>JABUQX010078530.1:0-22377 GCA_015478945.1 Trachelipus rathkii
ATTACTGGATTTACTGCCCTTAAGGTATGTAGAAATGTAGATGTTTTAAGTTATAAACATCAAAAGGAGTAAATTTTTAGTAAAAACAAAATAGTTAAAAGAAAACCAAAACCAAAATAAATAAAAAGTTTTTTTGTTATGTTTTATACAAAATATGACTTTGAATCAATTAGATCAATCAGATACTCAATAAACTCTTACCAATGTGCGCACAATAGATCACAGAAGGGCAATGTGAGGACGAGTCATCGTGAGGGCGCAGAGCTTTTGAATTTAGCTGATTTTTACATAGACTTTACGCTGTGTTTAACGTACTGGGTAGAAATCGTGTCAAATTCTTTCTAATTGTGGTCACTATAACAGTAAAAAGAGTAATACTTTTCTCGCTCCTTTTAGATCCAGTTAAAAACAATAATATTTAAAGGATACAAAACTCCAAAACTAAATAATAAAGTTTTTGTGCAGTATCACCAAAATACTGGACTTGCAGTCAATTAGGGCATCAAAAGATCAATAAGAATGCACAGTAATCAATAGATCATGGATGTGATATGTGCCGCGTGGTATGATTTACTGATTTACTGTTACTGATTTACTGATTACTGCTTTAAGTATGTAAAAATGCATTATTTCTTAAGTTATAAACATAAAAGGATAATTTTCAGTAAACCCACGAAAAGTATAAAGAAACAAAACAAAATAAAATAAAAGAGTTTGTATGTTATGTTATACAAAATATCTTGAATCAATTAGCTCAGATCAATAATCCATGGATGGGTATGTGGGATTCATGGAGGAGTTGATTTACTGAGTTTACTGATTTTTACTGCTTTAAGGTATGTAAAATAAAAATACAAAAAATTAGTTATAAACATAAAAAGAATAAATTTTTAGTAAAAACAAAATGTTTAAAGCAAATAAAACAAAAAAGTAAAAAAAACAAAAAAAAAATATATATTATTAAAAAAATGACTTAAAATTAAAAAAGTTATAGTGGAATAGTTAAAACTGTATAAAAATAAAGTTTGGAAAAATAAATTGTAAAAAAAAAAAAAAAAAATTTAAAAAAAAAACATTAAACACAAAGTAAAAAAATGTAATAATAAAAAAAAAAAAAAGAAAAAAACAAAAAAAAAAAAAAAAAAAAAAAAAAAAAATTATAAAATTACAATTAAACATATGTTATAAATGTAAAAAAAAAACATAAAAAATTAGCAACCAATATATGCATGTCAATTTTAGAAAAAAAAAATTATATTAGTTAGTATTTATAAAAAGAAAAATGAGATTTGAAGGAAATATAAATGTCAGTATTGAACAATTTAAGAAAGACGGATTATCTTGGTTGCAAGATGCAGATCGCATTGGTACTTATGCTACTAATGATAAAACCCATGTATCAGGTATGCAGGTGTTGAACAGTACCAATCAATATGTATTATATAAACGAACGCGCTACTAACTAGGCACCGCACTGGCCTCCAGCACCGCGTGGCCGTTGTCATTCCCTCTGATTCCAAACCCGATTCTTTCCAGAAATCTGACTCCGAATCGTTTCTCCAAATTTCAACCTTCTTGACGAAACACATCTTCGGATTTTTTAGGTGAGGCGCACCCTCTGGGGAGAGCACGGGGACGTAACCTCGTCAACAATGAGTTACGTCATCCTTATATGGGGAGCCAAGTTTGAAGTAGACAAGTCAATTAGAACTCATCTAAATTGAGTGGTGGAAGTAAAAGTGTGGGTATAAGACTTACTGTGATAACCCCTTCTTAAAACATCAAATATGGCCCAACCTGACCTCAAAAATTAGGTCTCACTTCCTCTTAGCGAACCCTTAATTTGACCAATAAAAATTAAAACTTAAGACAATTTCAGAGAAAGTCCAAAGCAATGTCGGCATTTGACTTGGATCCCTGTTCCAAACGCCTCAAATACCTCATAAACGGCTTCCCTGACCCAAAAAAACCATAGATGGACACCTCAAGCGTCAAAATCTGACGACCTACGAAGTTTCCAACCAGATCATTTTCGGCCATTTGACTTGAATCCCTGCTCCAAACGCTACCTCACAGACCTCATAAACGGCTTTCGCCTGACCCAAAAAACCATAGATGGACACCCCAAAGCGTCAAATCTGACGACCTTACGAATTTCCAATCAGTCATGTTGGCATTTGACTGAATTCCCTGCTTCAAACGCCTCACCGACCTCACCCTCAATTAAGCGGCTCCTGACCAAACAACCCATAGATGGACACCTCAAGTGTCTAAATCTGACGACCTTACGAATTTCCAATCAAGTCATGTCGGCATTTAACTTAAATTTCCTGTTCCAAACGCGCTCACGTACCTCAAAAAACTGTTTTCCCCGAGCCGGGAAAAACCCATAGATAGACCACCTCAACGTCAAAAATCTATCACTTTACAAAATTTTCAAGTCTATGTCGGATATTGACTTGTTTGACCTTTCCCAGAACCTCAGAACAACGCATCACCGAACTCGAAAACCCCCAATTGACGCTGTTCAAGCGTTAAAAACGCTTGAAATCTCGAAAAACGCGGCTCCGGCTCCGGCTCCGGCTCCGGCTCCGGCCCGAGCTCCGGCTCCGAATAAAAATCTACCGGGTAATTTAAAAATGATATGACAATTCGTGCCTGAAAATATATCAAAAACATATCCAGCATTCCAGATTTCAGACTTTAGCTTGAAAAATCCTCATCTGCGGTTTTACTCTTGTAATCTGCATCTGCTGGTTCCGGGCCCTATACTACTATTATATATAATATATATAATATATATATATATATATATATATATATATTATTATATAATATATATATAATATATTAATATATATAATATATATATACTATATAAGAGAATGTTCACCCAACCCTCCCCCATACCCTTAAGTTGCGAGGCCGTCGCAGCCAAAAATCAAATCTTAGGCTTCACAGCACAGAGACAGTCCCCACACTGGCGGATCTCGTCAAAGTTAGAGTTCAATCCCCTTGATATCAGGCCCACAACCATGACCCCTTCATTAAACCACGCCATCTACTCCTATTAAGATAGCATTTTTTGACTGAACTTCAATTTCACATTTCGCTTCCTTTCAACACTTTTATTTGACTCAGTCCATTGTATCTTGCGTCTCCCAGAGAGTCGATTCCAACACACTCACCTTCGTTCATCCGCTAAACCAACCGACTATCACTCATCCTTTCCATTTTCATGAAACCAAACCATCTTAATATGCTCTCATTTATTCTCTCATTCACGCAATTCTTCACACCACACAGTTCATATATAATATATATATATATATATATATATATATATTATTATATATATATATATATAATAATATTATACGTATATATATATATAATATATATATATATATATATATATCATATGGGAACCCGTGGATGGCCTAGTGGATAGAGCGCCCGGTAAACTGTTAACTCAGCGACGCGGAGTCCAGTATTCGTATCCCGCTGATGGAGAGCAAATTCTACTTTTGACTTCCATTCTTATGACCTTCGGGTACTCAGCAGTTATGGGAGAAGAAGACCGGGCGCTTTATAAGCTAGACTTGAAACGTTCTTTTTCTTAAAAGTGACAATATATATAATTTTACTACTTATGATAATATTTGAATAACTTAAATCATCACGTTTAAAGCATTTATGCTAGACTGCAACTATTAACTGTGTAGCATTCAAAATTTCGCCAGATGGACTAGTTACTATTCGTTTTAATAAAGTGATTCTACGATCTTTGTGAAGAAGATTTTGCATTATCATTAACTATTCTAATTAGCACATAAGCATTGAAGGTATTTCGTGTATGTAATATATTTATTTATAATATCGTTGAAAATCTATTGACAAGAATATACAACTATACTGTATATAAATTAGTAATATATATTTGACCTCTAATCTGTCTTTGACCTTTTCTCTGTGCCAAATATCATGACCATCAATAATAACCAAAACATTCGTGCCAGATACAGTTTTATTTCTGACTGGATTTGTGTTTTCTTCAATTTTCCTCTTCACGAGTAAACTCGCATTGTCCATCAAGGAAGAAGCTATAAACTATTCTACAAGTAATCCTTCATCATCATTAACGTCTCGACGAGATTTGTCAAGAAGGACGTCTTGGGGCTTTTAAACATTTCACGACTTCGATTTTACTTAAACGTCAATCAATCATTTTACTGTAAGAAGGGATTCTGTGGATTGGTAGAAGTATGTAATAGTTTATGTAGAAAAATAATAAATTGAAAATTTATTTACTAAGAGAATTAATTCTCACTCTGATTGGCTCACGCTCTGTGAAATCGTGACGTCACGATTAATTACATGCTAGCCACGAACAAGTTTCGTCTGGTCTGTAAGCATTGATAGTAACTTTTTAGATTAGGTGTTATATACTATATATATAGCATAATTATATATATATCATAATATATTATATATATAATTAAGATATATATATATATATAGTATATCTATATATATTTATATAATATATATATATATATAGTATATAATATATATAGTTATATGATACTATATATATATATATATATATATATTTAAATAATTAAAGAAGATTTTAATAAAATAAATAAAGTTTACGGGGGTATATAATATCAAATTGTACTGGAGTGTACGGTTTTAAACCTGTCATATTTTATTTTTATATTATCATTTTAAACTTTTCTTATTGTTATTGTATTAGTGTGGGTATATTTGGTGTCGGTAGGGCATGTGGCTGGTAGGTGTTGGGGAATAAGACAACCTGGGATGACGCAAAAAGCGTGCAGCCTGAGTGAGTAGATATATAGAAGAAGGGAAAAGATTGGGAGGAGAGAGGAAATTAGGGTGGGATGTATGAACGGGAGAGGGGTAAACGAGGATTTGAAGAGGAAGGAAGTGGGTTAATGTTTGAAGAAAAAGGTTGGATGTGCTAGGTTAACTGAAACTAAGTTAAAGGGAAAGAGGGAGATGCTTTGGGAAAAATACAAAGGGTATGATATCAGGGTTGAACGAGAGAGTGAGGGGGAAGGGGTGTGAATAGTTATGAGGAAAGAGGTGTGGAATAAGGTAAGATGTGCAGCCAAGTGAGTTCGAGGATAATGGGGGTAAAAGTGAAATTCGGGGGGAAATGTGGGTTTTTATATGCGCAAATGCACCAGTGAATGGAGCGAGGGAGAGGAGAGAGAAAGATTTTTGGGTGAGTTGAATAAGGAATAAGTTCGGGTGGTAAATGATATAAGATTGTATTACGAGATTTGAATGCAGGAGTGGGAAGGGATGGGGTGGGAAGAATAATAGGACCTTGGGAGGAATGTTAATGGAGAAAATCTGTTAGAGTTGTGTGTTGAAAAGAATGATTGATAGTGGGGAATACTTGGTTCAAAAAAAGTGAAAATAATAAGTATACATTGAAGAGTGAGATAACGGGGGGGAGGCGGTACTGGATTATGTGTGTGTGTAAATGGGAAGGATAGAGGTAGATTACTAGATGTAAATGTATTTAGAGGGGCGGGAGGGGGATATCGGATCAAACTATTTGGTGGTTGCTAGGATTAGGGTGGGAGGAGAGGTTAGCGGTTTTTAGGGAGAGGGAGAAAAGAGAGAGTAGAAGGTGATGAAAGGTGGAAAAAACTTGGAGGAGAACAGAGGTGTAAGAGAGTTAGGAGAGGTATGGAGGATAGGTGGAGAACGTGAGAGGACGGGAACTGGGGAGGTGGAGGGGGTGTGGATGAGATTTAAAGAGGCAGTATGTGACGAGGCTAGAAGGGTATGTGGAGTAAAAAGGGTGGGTGCAGCAGAAGATAAGAGTGAATGTTGGAATGAGGAGGTGAAAGGAGGTGGTGAAAAGGAAAAGGAGGCTTATGTGAAATGGTTGGAAGTAGGAGAGAGGAAAGCCGGGAGGAATATAGAAGGGTTAGTAGTTGGAAGCAAAAGAGGCTCTGGGTGGAGGAGGACGAAGAGAAGAAGCAAAAGATGAATGGGTGTAGGAAAAGTGACGGAAAATTTTGAATCGGGGAGCAAGAGGTTTTGGAAAGAAATAAATAAAAAAAGGAAGAAGAAGGAGGGGTGGGAGAGAAGGATTTAAGGAGGAGATGGGAGTGGGGATAGGAGTAAACGATAGAGCGTGAGCGAAGAGGTGGGGGCGCATTCCAGTGGATTACTCCATTGAGAGTCGGGGAGGAGGGGTGCAAGATTTGCAAAGAGGTGAGGATGGGGAATGATTTTGGGGGAGGAGGAGGATGAAATACAAATGGAGGAAAATATTAGTAAAATATAAAAGGTAAAAAGGGAAAGTCCCGCAGGTCTGGGATGTGTGAGAATGGAAATGGTGCAGAAGGGAGGTATAGGGTGGAGAATGGCCTGCGTATGGCATAATAATATATTGTTGGAGACATGGAGAGGTAGCCACAGGATTGGGAGGAGGTGTGTTTCGGTTCCACTGTATAAGGGGAAAGGGATAGGATGGAATGTGGAATTATAGAGGTATATGTCTTTTAGGTGTGGTAGGGAAAGTGTATGGGAGAAATACTGATTGAGAGAGTGTGAGGTTTAACGGAGGGGAGAATGGGGGAAAGAACAAGGAGGATTTAGGGATGGAAGAGGGTGTGTGGAACCAAGTGTTTTCACTAAAGATGCTTGTGGAGAAAAAGTATAGAGAGGAAAGGAAAGTGTGTATGGGTGTTTTTAGATTTAGAGAAAGCATTTGATAAAGTAAGAGGGTGAATTGTGGAGGGTGTTGGAGGAGAATGGAGATGGGGGGGTAAATACGTAAAGTATTAGGACCTTTTATAAGAATAGTAGAGATGGTGTGAGGTTTTTAGGAGGGAGATGAGATGTTTGTGGTGGTTGAGAGGATTGAGGCAGGGGTGTGTAATGTCGCCGTGGCCATTCAAATTTTTTTATGGAGAGTGTTTGCAGAGAATGGGTGAGGGAGGGAGGGGGGTGGAATTGATGAATGGAATGATAGAAGGGAAGTGAACATGATAGTGTTTGCGGACGATTACTGCCCTAGTGGCGATGAACGCAAGGGCTGAGGAATTTGGTGAGGGAGTTTGAGAGATGTGTGGTACAAAAGGGCTTAAAAATAATCCAGTGTAAGAGTTAAAGTTGAGTGTCTTGAGGAGGAGGACAAGAGAGGAGGGGGCAGGGTGAGAGTTAGAGTAGGGGGGTGTCAGTATAGGAGAAGTTAAATGATTTTTAGATATTTTAGGGAGGATTTGGGTAAGGGGGAGGGATGAAGGAGGAGAAGGAATGAGAGCATGGGAGAAGGAATGAGAGCTCTGAGTGGTCTGAGAGAATTATGAAAAGGGGGATTATCACAGAAAGTTAAGATAAGTATGTTGTGAAAAATTTGTTTTACCAGCGGTTGTTGTATGGCGTGTGAAACGTGGGGTTGTAATGCCAGTCCTAGAAGAAGTGGGAAGTATTTGAGATGAAGGGAGAGCGGTTTGTGGGTTAGCAGAAGGGAGATTAGGAATAGGTGGTGAGGAGAGATGTGATTGTAGAAAGGGGTTGCGTTGGGAAGATGCGTGAGAAGAATGTTAAGATGTATGGGCATCTAGGAGAATGGAGCGAACAGAGGAGTTGTTTAGGGAGAGTTGGGAGGCGGAGGGATAGGAAGGAGAGGGAAGGGAGGAGACCGAAGAATGAGGTGGATAGGATTTGAATATAAGGAGATGCTGGAGGATGGAGGGATGAGGGAGGAAGAGGGTGGGGTGTTGGCGAGGGATAGTGGGGTGGAGGAGGGGTGAGGGCGAGATGAAGGGAGGTGTGAATGAGAGAGGCTCGTACCACTACCCCGCTCAAGCGGGGAAAAAAGTGTAAGCATAATAATTTAAAATGGAGTGATATAAATACTTATGTATATCTATAATATTAGTATAATATATATAATTATATATATATATAATATTATATATATATATAATATATAGATATTATATAATATATATAATATTATAATATACAATACTTATATACAGCTATATATATATATCCATAATATATATCTATACTATGTCCCAGCTCTTTACATTTTTCTCTGTTGTCGATTATCCAGGTATCCTTGTATTTTTTTGTTATTATAAATTGTGTCACTTGAATATCGCAATATAACTCCAAACTTATTGGTCTCTGGTTCACTCGTTTGTCTAACACATATTGTTTGTCATCATAAAAATATCCCCTCAACAAAAAAAATCAGTAAACAGCAACAAAACTGTTGGATAATATACAAATCGATGATTTAAATAATACACTCAACTATATAACTACTTGAAACTGACAGTTTAGGGTTCTTCTACCACCTAATGTAGGAGCATTCAAAACTACTTACAGATTGTTAAAAGTATTTATTAACTTCTTGGTTAAACTACTTGCATCATGATAAAAGAACTTTAGACTCATTGTGCAAACTACTTCTACCACCTAAAGTAGTAGTATTAGTTTAAAACTACTTGAATATTGTGAAGTAAAGTTTAGGATTCTTCGATTTTTAAGTACTTTGGCCTTCTTGGAAGGCGTCTAAATGGGTATCTATTTTAAATATATTTATTCCTAAATTTAATCACAAATATTCGATATATATATATATATATAAAAATTATATATAATCTTATATTCCTGGAAGGTATATATATACTTATATTATTATATAATATATATATATATATAAGTATAGAAATATATATATATATATATATATATTATATTATAATAATCATTATATATATTTCTTGTGCAAGTGATACCTTTTAAATGTTTAAACCTTATACCGAAGTATCAGTTTGAACATGTCAAATCAAAATCTTACTAACGAGAATAACTATTGCATTCACTATTTAAGATTCAACCTTTTTTTATAAATCACTCTATAGTTAAAATGATATTGAAATTGAAAAATACTTTTATGTAATATAAAATAAGAATTTTTACTGAAATATTTAAATTTATTTATAAGAACCAACCAAACTAAAATACAAATCTATTTAACACATTTCAAGGTGTGCTCTTATTGATTTCGATTTCATTAAAAACATCAACAACAAGTTGATGGATATTTTCACTGAAATGTTGCGACTTGGTTCTCTTACTGCTTATATTTTGCAATATTATTTTTATATTCTTCCACACATCTAATATTAGTAGGAAAATAAAAATAACAAATCTAAGTTGCAAAAAAAATAAGATTTTTTTTTAAGTAGTTGCATATACAAACAGATGATTTAAAAATTATGTACCTTGCCCAATTAAGTACACTCTGAAAAATTCATATTGACAAGACATATGAAAAAAATATCGCGATTTTTCTTTTATGAAATGCTAATAAAAAAAATTTTCTTAGTATTTCACAACCAAAATTTTGCTAAACGATTTCGTTTGCTTAGCGACAAAACTTGAAGTGATTGATAAGAACCAACATGATTTTGCATTCAGCACAACAAAATTTATAAAAAATAAATCTCATACATGTCAGCAAAATTTGTGTTCGACTGTGTAATTACCTATAAAAATAGTAATTGCCGGAGTCGGGAGCAGCACCTTTTTTGCGGCTCCCGCTCAATTCCGAAAAAAAATTTCGGTTCCTGCTCCACGGCTCCGGCGCCGGCTCCGCATCAATACTTTTTATCCAAACACACACATACACACATACGCACACATACACACGCTTGTAAACACATTTTTGACGATTACAATAAAGATGAAACCTCAGGGACTCTCGACTGGCGACCCCTCCAATGCACCGTCCACCAGGGGTACCTGCTCGGGCACCTGTTATTCATGACGTTTCTATTCTATTCATAATATTTGGATTTATGAAGCTCGTGTTCAGGTCCTTTTCCCCTCGGAGGTCGGCCTACTCTACCTAACTGCTTGGGGCAGGGAATCTTACCATTAAACTATCTATAAAGAGTTATCTAGGAATTCTAAATACTAATCTATAATGACAAAATATATAGCTAGCTATTTCTTTTTCTTATCTACTTCTTTTTTTTCTTCTTTTATTTTCTTCCTTCTTCACTTTCTTCTTTAATTTTTTCATCTTCATCTTATCTTTCTCTTCTTCTTCTTCTTTTTATTCTTCTTCTTCTTCTTCTTCTTCTTCTTCTTCTTCTTCTTCTTTGCTTCTTCTTCTTCTATCTTCTTCTTCTTCTTGCTTCTTTTTCTTATTACGTTGATTGCTTTTTGTTAATCGACTTCTTTCTTTCTAAATCATTATTCTGCGCGAATTTAAAAAATCAGGAAAATCATTTCTTACAAGTGAAAGGTTTAACCCAATGAGCGAAATAGTTTTTATTATAACTTCATACTGAGATTTTATATTAATGCAAATTAAGACAGATTGTTAACACGTCCTTATTTTGATTCAAATCTAATTCCATCATATTAATTGGAAATAACAAAGAAAATGAGCAGTTGATGAACAATAGGCATTATAAAAAATCAATTTCACGATTTTCTAAATTAGGAAGAGATTTAGTAACATTTAATTTTTTATTATAGTTTTAATTAATCTTATAAAACTTAAAATATTTAAAAAAAAAAATTTAATTTAAAAATTTAAATTAGGCCACACAGAAAATACTTCATTTGTTTTAGAATTTATGTATATACAAAGAAGCTGTTTGGGATTTATAAAATAAAAGTTTATAATACACTTTACATTATATATATATAATAATATTATATATATATATAGTTATATTATATATAATATAATATATATTTATATTATATAATATTATATATATATATATATTATATAGTATATTATTTCTATATATAATATTATTATGATTAATAATGATTCAGGATTATATGACATATTAAATTAATATATTATATATATAATATATATTATAATAGTATATTATATAATATATAAATATAGTAATTATAAATAATTATATTATATTAATATATACTATTTGTATATATAATAAATATATATATAATAATATATAAAATATATATATATATAATAGATAATATATATACTATAATATATATAGTAATATATAATTATACAATATATAAATATATATATATATATATATATATATATATTATACAATATATATAATACATAGTTTTATATATACATATATAAAATATATATAATATAGTATAATCATATAAATAATAATAGTAATATAATAGAATTATATATATATATAATTATATATATATAATATATATATATATATACTAATATATATATAGATATATGTATATATAACCTTTATCATATATAGTGTGATACTTTTAGTTTTCCTATTAATTGTTGGTATTCTTTTATTTCATTTTCTTATTTGACGTGCATAACTTCATTAAATACTTTCAATTTCA
This sequence comes from Trachelipus rathkii, assembly GCA_015478945.1. Classification (NCBI taxonomy): domain Eukaryota; kingdom Metazoa; phylum Arthropoda; class Malacostraca; order Isopoda; family Trachelipodidae; genus Trachelipus; species Trachelipus rathkii. The sequence goes on from JABUQX010078530.1 coordinate 11,407, forward strand.
AGTAATTTAATAAACTGTTTGCTGTTCTTAAATTTTATTTCGATCGAGAAGTTTTGAAATATTTTGAGTATCTTGCTCTGCCGGAGTGAATTGCTCAGCCTGAGTCAGCAAGGGAATGACAAAAAAGACAGCAATTGAAATATTGGATCGCATTACGACCCTATGCCAGTTCCGCATATGCCGAGAAAGGATATTTAGTTGTATTGGTAATTAATTGTTCAGATTTTATCTTGTTTCTAAACGGTGTTAAAATAGATGTGAAAGGTTAATCCATTTATTGGTGTTATACTATGCAAACAGGATAACTATGTTTACCAATTTGAATCGACACATTCTCGTCTTCTTTTCGTATTCATCTGTGCTTTCGCAACAGTGATGAGTTGTGCTCGGGCTGACATTTCCGCAGTGGCAAAAATGGTTTGTGTAGCTTATTCGAATGAGTATATAGTCTCCGACAGACAAAGATAAAAACTGTAACAGTCAGAAGGATCCTCAACTTCAGTGAAAGCAACTTCACAATAAGGTGTACAAATATCACAACAAGAATTTGCATCATTCGTACAATGGGTTCCATTGAAGTAGGGAACTTCAGAAGAGCAAGTACCGTAAATTGGCTCACCAGCTTGAGAATCACACACCTCGAACATTGAACAATCATTTGGGTATGCAATTAGAGTGCCGTCTTCAACATAATCACAAGATTTCGTGCAAAATAAATTGTCACATTCATTTCTACATTTGAATTCTTCAACAAGACAGTCTTGTTGTTCATCATTAAAATAATAACCTGTGGGACAAAGAATCCCTTCGTCACTGATAATGACGTCACCTTCCGCGTTGCTTACACAAATAATAGTATTTGTGACATTCGAGAAGATCATCTCTATCTTTTTCCTGACTTCGTTATCGCAAGCGCCTATGATATCACAAATCTGTTCCTCCTCAGCCTTGGCCAGGAATAACAGCCGCATACCTAATAATATCTGAAAAATAGAGTAAATATTATTATTATTATTATTATTATTATTATTATTATATTATTATTATTATTATATTATTATTATTATATTATTATATTATTTTATTAATTATTATTATTATTATTATTATTATTATTATTATTATTATTATTATTATTATTATTATTATTATTATTATTATTATTATTATTATTATTATTATTATTATTATTATTTATTATTAATAAATCTATTGATTTATTATATTATTATTATTATATTATTTTGTATTATTATTATATATTATTATTATTTTAATATTTATTATTATTAATATATATCGTATATTATATTATTATTAATTACTTATTATTATTATTATTATTTATTAAAATATTATATATATATTATATTATTATTATTAATTTATCTACTATTTAATTATTATTATAGTAGTGTCGGAGCTAATAAAAAAATTTTGAGTTAAAAAATTCTTAACATTTTCGTTAACTTTCTTCTGGACAATTCTGAAGAGAAAAAAACTTGTTCTTTTGTAAGATCCAGCTTCGTCCACCATGTTGACATTTAAAGATTTATGACTTTATTTAACACTGATAGCTAAATTAACATTAAAATAATACAATATTAAATTTAATAAATAAGTAATAATACATTAATTAATATATAAATACTGAATGAAGTCATAATTTAGAGAGTATTTGTTTCCTTCATAGTTTCTTCGAGTAAAATATAAGATTATCGACAATTCTTTTATATTGATTATTAATTTCCGGTCAATGCTTTCTTTTAAGAAAGGACTCTGCTAGTCTAAAAAAATTTAAATCATTCTTTTTTATTCAAATGCTTAAATTAGTGGTAACCTGAATTTGGTAAAATCAGCATATCTAAACCTGCCATGGTTTGAAGTTGATTGTTTTCGAATTCTATATATTTCAATTGATTATTATTTTATTATTACTTATTCATATATTATTATATTATGATTAATTTATATTATATTATTATATTGATTAATTATTATAATTGTTATATTATATATATATATATTAATATATATTATATTAATTATGATTAATTATTATTATTATTATTATATTTATTATTATTGTATTATATATGTTATATAATTATTATTATTATTATTATATTATTAATTATTATAATTATTATTAATAATATTTTTATTAATTATAATATTAATTATTTAATTATTATTTATGTTATTATTATATATTATTATTATTTTATTATTTATATTATATTATATTATTATATTCATATTATTATTATTATTATTATATCTATTATAATTATTTTTATTATTATTTATTAATTAATTATTTTATTATTAATTATATTATTATTAATAATTATTAATATGATTGGTTTAATTAATAAATTTATTAATTAAATTATATATATAGGTATTCATTTGTTTATCAATTCTTATAATTATATTAATTATTATTATTATTATATATTATTTATATTATCAATATTTATATTATTTAAATTAGAATAGCTGTTGTCTATGTTTATTCTAGAATAGTCCTTAAAATATCAATCATGAAGCGGTTGTACTTTAGGAATTGGAAAAGCGGCAAAATCTCACATTAAAATTTAGAACTCGTAAAAGATAATTAAAAATTATTGATTATATTTTTATATTATTAATTATTGGAATATAATATTTATTTTATATGTATTATTATTATGTATATTATTATTATATTAATTATGATTATTAATAATTTATTATATATATATATATAACTAATTAATAATTTTTATTATTATATTATTTATTATTATTATGATTTTATATTTATTATTTATGTATTATTATTAATTATATTTTATATTAAATTAATTATTATTATATATTATTATTTATTATTATTTATGTCATTTTTCATTTATTTGTATGTTCTGTTATGTGTTTCGGAGAGAAGTGTATTTGTAAATATTGTAATTTGTATATTGTAATAGTAATGTGTAATGAATGAATATAAATTTATATTATATTAATATATTATTATTATTAGTTATTAATATTATATATTATTATTTATTTATTATATATTATTAGTATTATTATATTATGATTAAATTGAATTATTATATTATATATTACATTATTATATTATTATATATTATATATTATTATTTTATTATATTATAATATATTTGTTATTTTGTTATTTTTGTTCATTGTTATTGTTATTTATTGTATATATATTAAAATATTATTAATTAGTATGGATTAATTATTATTATTATATTATTATTAATTATATTATATTATATTATATTATATTATTATTAATTATATTATTATTTTATATTATTATATTATATATTTTTATTAATATTATATTATTTATTATTATAATTATATATTATGTATATTATATATTTATTATTATAATTATAATTATTAATATTATATTATTATTATATTATATATTATTATTATTATTATTTAATTATTATATATTATTAGTAATAAGATTATTATTATATTACATTAATTTTATAATTATTATATTGTTTGGTTTGAATATTTTAATATTATTAGTATATGGAGTAGTAGTCATTCATATCATGTGTTTTTATACATTATCTGATTATATTAGAATATTTATTTTATCTGAAATATCTTTAATTGTTGTCACGTCTTTTTTGACAGAAATTTTTATATATATATAGAGACCCCTTTAAAAAAAAATTAATTTTAACATAAAAATAAAAATTATTTATATTATAAATCGTGACTTTTTCTGCTTTTTTATTTCAATTAACTGCCTTCCTGATACCTATAAAAATTATTTTTCGTTCAATTTTACTGTACTGCATTAAAATTCCTCATAATTCGATGTAGTTTATTAATCTTGATACATTTTAAGCTTACAAAAATTTGTAAAATAAAAGGGATAAAAACTTCATTACTTAAGTGAATCATTAAACATTAATGAGTTAGATGAGACAAAAGAATAGCCTTATCCTCATTTTCACTTGGAACAAGGAGTAATTATAATATTTTCCTATTTCACCAAATTTTCAGTAAATAAGTTAATTTTATTGATTATTATTTATTTATTTTTTCCCCAAAAAAAAGTATTACATATTATTTTATCATTTAAAAAAAAAAAAATAGTGATCCTATCATTTGAGCTAACTGAAATTAATTAATTAATTAATTAATCTTACGCCTTTGCCGATTTTCATGAAACTTACTGAAAATGAAGGAAATATATTATAAATTAGAAAAATCGCAATGTATAAACTACCCGAGTAGCACAAAAAAAATTTAACAGTGAGCAAAATTCCCTTTTAAAACATTGTCTATGGTGGAAATAATTTTAAAACAATCTCAGTTAAGATTCAGAAAAAACTGGCCAATGAGATGAAAAGCAATGATTAACTGAGTTCAATGAGTTGCAAGGCGAAATGTCGAGGAACTGCGCTAGAAAAAATTTACGAATCACAAAGTTTTTCACATTACAACTATGTTAAACTAATCTTAATGTAACATTACTCTTTTTTAAAACATTTTATAGGCTTATCATGGTGTTGAAGCAATATTTAATCATTTTATCACCATTCACGGGTTGGAGGTATGAGGCAAAGCCTCCCATAGAAAAACGTTCTTGTGCATGCATTTGTATCGTGGGTTCCAAATGATTTTTTAAAACTTTTTTCTAAATAAAAACATTTCTGGCAAAAAAAAAAAAAAAAAAAAAAAAAAAAAAAAAAAAAAAAAATTAAAAAAAACATTTTATTTTTTTTTTTTTTTTTTTAATTTTTGTTGGGTTTCTGGTAGGTTTCATTACGATTTTCCCTAAATTAAAACATATTTCTGAAATTTATAGTAAGTTTCATTAAAATCGACGAAAGGCGCTAGGATTAATATGGTCCTTTTAGTATTTGAACAATGTGTTAAAATAAGAAAGTTTCCATTTTTGAGCAATGTGAAGAGAAGACATTTCAATACTTCAACTATGTGAAAATTAACAATTTAATGTTGAACTACTTGAAAAAAAGGATGTTTCAGTATTTGAACTATGTGAAGTAGAACAACCCAGTATTTCAACAAGTAAAGAAGGGATATTTCAGTACTTGAACGATGTTAAAATGGACATTTCAGTATTTAGTCAATGTGTTAAAAAGACATTTCTTTATTTTATGTACGTGAAAGAATTACATTTTAACATTTGAACTATGCGAGAAAAGGACATTTCAGTAGTTCAACTATATGAAAAAAAAGTATGATTGTGGTGTTGTGTTTGGTTTGGTTGGGTGGGGTGTGTGGTGGTTGTTGGTCATGGGTGTGTGGTGGTTCAGTAGTTTAGTCCAGAAGTAGTTTAGTGTCGTTTTATTGTAATATCGTGTATTAACATTTGCTATTCAAGTTGCTATTATGTTATACGTGAAGAAATACATTTTTAAAAACGATTTTTTTAACTTATTTGCCGTAAAAGGAGAGCAGTTTCGAGTTATGTCAACGATAATGAAGAAAAAGAGAGTGGGATTAAATGTATTTGATTTGTCGGAAACTGTTTATATCAAAAGATATTTTTTTGATATATTTTCAATATGTGATATCAAATTATGCAAATGACGACGGATACCGGGGAAAAAACTGAACAACTAACAAAAAGCAAAAAATTGACAACGGGTAACGGTGAAATAGCCAATTTTCGACAAAGTATAGAGAATATTTTTTTCTATAGTATTTTAAATATGAAAAAGGACTTTTTAGTATTTGAGCTATGTGAGAAAGGACATTTCAGTACTTGAACTAAGTGAGAAAAGAATATTTCAGAGTTGAACAATGTAAAATAAGACATTTCAGCATTTGAACTATATATGATAATAAAACATTTCAATGAACTACCGGTATACGTAAAAAAGGAACATTTCAGTATTTAAGCTACAGGTATGCGAAATAATAGAACAGCTTCTTCTATTGGATGGTAAATAATTTCCTGAATTTTATTTTTAAAAATAATCTTTTTACGACAGTAAGAAATAATAGGGTATGTGATTTGTCTGTAATTTAGAATCAACCACAGTGAACGGAATCGATAAACTCATTAGTTTAAATATAAAAATAAGAGATCTCCAAAACTTATTATGTATTATATTTTCTCTGAAGTCCTTGAACTCAATGTAAATTAATATTTGAGGAAATTCTCTAAAACTTCTAATACTGGAAATATAAACTTTTGCTTTGAAGACTAAGTTGATCAATTTTTATTTATTATTATTATTATATATTATTATTATTTATTATCATTATTATTATTATATTGATGTATTAATTATTATTATTATTATTAAATATTATATTATTATTTATTATATATAATTTATTATTTATTCTATCTATTCATTTTGTATTTGTGTTTATTTATTATGTATTTGTACGTTTTATTAATTATATTATTATATTATTTTATTATTATATTAATTAATATTTATTATTAATTATTATTATTATTTATTATTATTATTATTAATCATTATTATATTATATTTTATTATTATAAGAAATAGTAGTAGAGTATAGTAGTAGTAGTAGTAGTAGTAGTAAGTATAATGTACAGACGATAGATAGTATAGTTGTCAGCATAAGTAGTCATAGTAGTGGTAAGTAGTAGTAGTATTAGTAGTAGTATAAAATTTATTAAAACTATTCATTTTTTCTCCCGTTTTGATACTCAGTTCTTAAATCTAAAGATAGTATAATATAATATATATATAATAATATATAATTAACTTTAGTAGATTTTAAAATAAAAATATTGGCATTCACTTATAGTTTGTTTTTTATTAATAATATAATAAATTATATAATATTATATAAATATATATATTGGTTAATAATATATATTATAATATATTATATATGTATATATAATATTTATATATATAGTATATATATATATAGGTATAATATATAAATATTATATTAATTATAAATATATATATATATTATATATATAAGGCTGTAGATTTTAACGACTCCGTCATTTTTGATTTTTTTTAACATATTGCTAGAATTGATACAACAATGAATTTAAGTGGTGACGGACAATGATTCAAAAAATAAAAAATATTCTTATATAATTTTTTAAAAATCCCATTGTATATATATACTTATATAACTTGTTATATAAATTATATCTTAATATATATATATAATATATATTATATATATATATATATATATAAATATATATATATTATTATATTATATATAATAATAATAGTATAATAATTTATATATAATATATTAAAATTCAAAAATCAAGCAATCTCGAAAAGTAAACGACACTTAACATGAAAAACCAAATTACATATTCCGGGAATCAGCAATAAAGCTTAATTACAAAAATGTAAAAAAAAAAAAAAAAAAAATAAATAAAAAATAAAAAATGAAATATTCTCGAAAAAGGTACGACACGTTACAGAAAATAAACAAATTAACACTATTTTTGGAATCAGCCATGATAATACCTTATTACATAAAAATAATAAAAAAAATTTAGGGCTTGCCGAACGTCTCGGGATCAGAGCGGTGGATTGTTTTCCAAAGTCCAGTAGGAGGGCGAGGACCCCCCCGCACACACCCAATAATACCCAACTTAGAGTCTTAAAACAAAAAGGGCCTAATATATATTATATATATATATAATATAGTAGTATATATATAAATAATGTATATATATATAATAAGTTATAATTGATTATAGTATATAATAATTATATGTATAGAAATATAGAAATAATACTATTATAGTATAATATATAAGAAAGATAAGTTTATATATATATGTTAATTAATTATATAGTAGTATATATGATATAATATATATATTATATCTGAGTATAGAATATAGTATATATATAAGATATATAGTATATTATATAGTCTATAATAAGATCGGGGGTGTATATATATAATATATATATATATTATAGCTGATTAATTTAAAGCATATATATTACATATATATTAAGATATTATAGTAAATATTAAGAAGTATATGTAATCTTATGAATGTAAGTATAATATATATAAAGTATAGTATGATGATTTATACCTCTTAATAGTGAATTTAAAACAGAATAATTGAAAAAATAGCTAGATGCTCATATGATCTGATTAGAACAAACCAAGAATATAATTATTATCTCCAAAAACTCTTGGGGAAAGTTACAATAGATTGTTAAGATTAAGAGAAGGTTTTAGCGGGGGCCCCTGTTTGCGGTGAAGAGCTCACTCAAGATGACAACTCGATATCATTTTGGTTAAAAGAACATGCAGAAAATACTCATGGCTGTTCTGAGAGGTTAAGATATTTTAAATTGTATTGTGGCGTGAATAATATATATATTATATATATAAATTATATTATAGATAATTATAAGTTTTTATATATAATATAATAATATAATATATTGTTATAGCTATATATAAGATATAAATATATATATATATATTAAATATAGTATAATAGCATAATATAATATATAATATATAAATTAAATATAATTGAAGTTTATAATACATATACGCATATACATAAAATACTAACTCTAAGAAGCATGAAACTTTTCTTGCATTTCAAGGTTAACAAACCTGATACAGCTGTCCAAGTCTGACTGAGCCTCAACCGAAACGGAGTAAGACCTCTTCCGTTTACTTCAGTTCGTCGTTAAACTTTTGGAAAATATAAAATTTTGTTGTCTAAAAAATAGATAGCATTATCTATGAGCTAAAATTCAATTATTGTTAAAAATATTATATATATATATATATACTATATATATATATATATTATAACTATAATTATTATATAATTAAGATATATAAAAATATATGTTAATATATATAATATTATATTAAGTATATATATAATAAAAAATATATTATAATATAATAATATATACTATATAATGTAAATAATATTATATAATATAAATATATACTATTATATACTAGGGTATAATATATGATATATAATATAATAATTTCTTTTAATACAAGCCAAATATGCTGAGATGAATTTATTTATGTTCATATATTTTGTAGCATAAAATTAATATAATATTACTAAATATATATATATAATATGTATATATATAGTATATAGTATATATAAGATATCATATATATATATGGTATATAATATATATGGCCTTTGTATGTATTTTAGTAGACTCCCTTGTAGTTTGTGCCGCGGGTGTCAATCCCTTGGCCGCCCCTCCCCTATCGGATATGGAAAACAAAACCCCGCCTTCCTGTCCCCACGTCGGGCTCGAGCCCCCTAAATGTTTATTTATTATAATCTAATATGACCTGATAATATGTTTTATGACCTTCCTAGATATCTTCATATTTTATTTTTTATTTATTTTTTTTTTTTTTTTTACATTATTTGTAATAAAATAGATAGCAGATATCAAATCAGTAATTTGTTTTTCTACAATCTCGAAATTAAATAAGAATTTGCTTCATTTGAATTTTCATTCAAAGTTTGAAAATTATTTTCAGATTGTATAAGACACTTTGATATATATATATTATATTATATATTAGATCAATAATAATATATTATATAATTAGTTATACTGACATCAATAGTAACAAATTAAGTAAATAATATAAATAATTATAATATAATATAGTAAGAAAAAGGAATGTCAAAAAAAGATTACATGAATATTCAATATTTATGAAATGTCCGTTACCACTTAAATTTCATTGTTATATCATGATTTACTGATATCTACGATGGTAAAACATAAAGGAATATATATATATATATATATAATAGAATATAAATATTATATAGTGATATTAATATATATAATATATTATAGTATATGATAATATAATATTTATATATAATAATGTAAATATATATAAATATATATATATCAATATCATAGATGTTATATATATATAGTATATTATAAGTTTAAGATATATTAGGAGTAGATGAATGGTTAGTGTATATAAGGTAATTAGGTATACTAATAACTGTATAAATATATAGAATTATATATAATTAATAATATATATATTTTATATATATATAATAATATTATCTTATAGATTTAAAAAAATGAAAGATCTCGAGGCAACTTTTTGAAACTCTAGTACTACTTCTATACCACTACTACTACTCACTACTAGACACCCACTAGAACTACTCACTTGAACTGCCAACACTACTACTATGATCTGCTTCCGACTACCTTTTTCACTTGATTACTACTACTACACTACAACTGTGCAACTACTTGTACTACTACTACTTAATAAAATATAATAATAATAATAATAATATAATCATAAAATAATTAATAATAATAATAATCAATAATAATAATAAAAATAAAATAATAATAATAAAAATAAGAATAAAACAAATAAATATAAATAATGAATAAATAATTATAATAATAATAATAATAATAATTATATATAAATATAAACGTAATGATAATATAGTAATAATAAGTAATAATAATAATAAATAATAATAAAAAATAATAATTAATAATAATAAGAAATACATAAAAATTAAGTAATTTACCTAAATTAAAAAAATAAAATGCAGAAAGTTTACATATTTCTTCAAATATTTAATTTAATTGATTCATACTAATTTGAAAATATTATTACAAATAAGTGTTAAGCTATATTTATATTTAAAAAAATAAAGATTTATCGAGACTATGTTTATGTATCTGCCATCTAAATTAAATATGAAATACTCACAATCTTTCCTAAATTTGGATTTATTGTAAAAATTATTTTAAAAAATTGTGTAAAACTGATATGTTCTAATTATCCATGACTCTGTAGCTTAAATCTACGAATATTTCCTTTTTTACGTATACCGGTAGTTCATTGAAATGTTTTATTATCATATATAGTTCAAATGCTGAAATGTCTTATTTTACATTGTTCAAC
>JABUQX010078531.1:0-10000 GCA_015478945.1 Trachelipus rathkii
GATATTGCCAGCAATTCAGTTCAGTTTGGGTGTTTAACCGTTTCGCATTTATCGTGAAACGCTTTCATGTTTTACTAGTGCCATACCTCATTGGGTGATTGCAGTTTTCACATTTTATGCATTGGCTTGCTGCGTTTTTCGTGCGCCACTTCTCAATGTGTACACTTAGCTCGACTTGCTGCAGGCTGCTATAACATGGCAGTCTTCTCTGAGGAATGGGCCTCACCTCGCTTTCTTCTCACCACTTGGACATATTGGCAGCCTAAAAAGTTCTTCCGATGGGGGTGCGAACGGCACCTAGTACTTTTTGTAAAATCATGGAATTAGCTCTTTCTCATTGAGAATTTGTACGTAATTTATCTGCGATGACATAGTGTGTATTCAGAGGATGAGATCTCTCATTATGAAGTCTGGTTTGATTTTGCCAGCGTTAGAGCCAACTAAAGTGAAATTGGAGAGACATTTCTTTAAACGTTCAGTAAGTTTATTTACAAGGTTTATGATCAGTTTCAAAGGTTTATCTGCTGATCTGTAAATTCTGTAAGCTCAAGAAGTCGTTTCCGGTTTGATGTATCCTCTGCTCGTTCTTTCATTGGTTTTGTTTCGTTTTTCCGAAACATGGTGCCGTCTTTCTCAGCCATTGCTCAACCCATCACATCCTTATTCAAAAAGAACGCTAAATTCGTTTGGCTCAGTGAGCAACAGATAGCTTTTGATACATTAAAACAAAAGTTAATCATCGAACCATTGCTTCAATTTCCGGATTTTAGTAGGGAATTTATCATTTCTACGGAGACGTGAGTAATATCGGTTTAGGTGCTGTGTTGGCACAGAAGGATGATCAAGGTAATGACCGTCCTGTTTCCTTTGCTTCTCGTACGTTGAGTAAAGCAGAGAAGAACTATTCCTACCTGGAAAAGGAAGCACTGGCTATTACTTGGTCTTTAGCTAAGTTTAGAAACATAGTTTTCGGATTATAAAAAATTCGTATTTATACAGGATGTCCATTTCTTGTTATTTTAAGAATAAGGGGCTTGTAATAAGGAAATTGTAGATGAGCATCAAAGTTAATTACGTTCAATCACAAATGCCTTATGAGAGGGAAGAAAGAATGTCTGTCAGGATTACCTCTCCTGGAACTTACTGCCTCTCTAGCTCCCAATTCATTCAATCCACATGATGGCGAATTACATTCTTGCTTTATCACAAAGAAGTTTTCAATCACTTAAAATCCAGGAAATGCTAATAAAAGCTGAGCAAAGAAGATGTCAGACTTTCTTTTAATCATTAATTCCACTTAAAAGCAAATATAGATTAAAAGTATTATTTTCCTCATGTTCTCATCACGATATTTTTATATTATGTTACAAAGGAAATGCAATATCTCATAGAAGTTCCCGAATCGCTTGTTTATACAGTTCTTAGTCTTAATCATTCTAGTTTAGGGGCTGGACATTTGGGTCACGTGAGAACAGAAAAACGTATCCGAGAACGGTACATCTTTCCAAAGATGTCAAAGTTAGTTCATTAGGGTGAAGGGTAATATACCTAAGAGAGCGCCCATTTTCAAGTACCCCGTTCCATATCAACCGTTCTGTAGGGTTCATACTGACATTATCGGACCTTTACCTCCATGTAAAGCGTCAGGTGCTAAATATATTCTTGTTTTTAAAGATTCTTTAACTCGTTATGTTGAGTTATGTGCTATTCCGTCTCGTAGTGGCATTCATATTGCTAATGCTTTGCTTCATAGGGTCATTGTGAGACACACAACACCAAATGTGCTTCTCAGTGATCGAGGGGGTGAATTTGTCTCGTCGTTCTTTAAACAATTATGCAAGCTTTGGAAGATCAAGAAGGGTAGGAATAACCGTCCTCCCACCCACTTCTAACTCTCTGATAGATCGCGCCAACTTGCAAATTGAGAATTATTTACGTCATTACGTGAATGAAAAGGGTAATGATTGGTCTAATTTCCTTCCTTTCGCTCAATTGTGTATTAATTCTTCTTATAATGAGACCATAGGGGACTCGCCTCATTTCATTTTATTTGGGTACTCAAAAAGATTACCTTACGATGTAGAGAACTACGTCACTCCGTTTACGAATCCTGATAAGAATTTTTGTCCCACTCATGAAGAGTTAAAAGATATAGTTACTAATTTAATTCGTGAGATAGCGAAAGAAAATTTAGAAGTAGAAACAAGAAAGTTCGTAGAAAGACAGCATAAGAAAGCTGAAGATAGAAAGATCTTAGTGGGTCGTAGGGTGTTTATTCTTGATGTAAAACCTGCAGGAGTATGTAAAAAGCTTTTCTCCCGTTGGAAGGGACCATTTAGAGTTATTGGTATTCTCGGAAGAAACAGGTTTATACTTCAATGTCTCCAGACATCTCGTGAAATCGCCGTCCATAGCGACAATTTTAAAATCGCGCCAGAGCCGATTTCAGATCAAAATCATTGTCCAAATCCAAATCTCTCTTCTGTGAAGGATAGTAATCCGAAACAAGTGCATTTTAATGTTGATAAAAATGTTGTAAATGATCAATCTGACAGTATAAATTCAGATGATGAAGAGTCTGAAGTTGTTATGTTCCCTCATAATTCTGCTGAAGGTGTGTAAAAATAAAAATAATTGTTCAGCATAACAAGATAATCATAGACATTCTAATTCACGTGCTTTTCATGATCCTGTAAAATTCATTATTCTAAATCTAATTCTACCAGCAAAGTGTTCATGATGGCTTCATGGGGAGCGCTCATTTTGTCGAATAGTGTTCCAAAATCTTCGTTTTCTGGTTTCGAAAAATCAAAAATGAGTGTAAATAGTTCAAGAGTTTTTATAATTACAAAGTTGTATTCAGGTAGTTCTCGTTGGTAATTTAGCTCCATATCTACCAAGGCTATCAGGGCTACTGTCAGAAAACTAGATGGTTACGTTCGATAATAAAAGTAATAAAATACTCACTAGTGCTCCTATTTCACTCAAGGCGATCCAAGTCAAAGCTAAGCTTCTTGTTCTCATTATCCTACTGATCGTTCGTTCTCAGAATAGTTCTCAGGTTTTTCTCTGTCAACGCAAACTGCATTTGTCATGTTGATTGTTTTGATAGAACAATGTTGATATCGTATGTGTATATATTTGAAGGTATTATCTGTTAATAATCAATCTTAAAAACGATGTTATTATTCCTGTACCTGAATTGCTGAGAAGATAACGAACGAAGATCTTGAGAAGAATGAAGTAGTTTTTGTTTTCTTATTTATTATTGTATTATAGATTTTATGTTTATGAGTAATTACGAAGTAGTTGTTTTGAGTAAACATATCTGTCCCAGAAATGTAAGTAGAATTTACAAGTGTAAATATGTTTCTGAAGGGGGGAGCTTTTCTTTCCCGACTCTATATATATATATATATATATATATATATATATATATAAGCTTTATATATATATATATATATATATATATATATATATATATATATATATATATATTTCATCTTAAAGTGTAAATAAAACAAAGTATCCTCGTAATTAGCTTTGTGTTAGAAAGTGTAAGGTGCATTGCGTCGCTATGAATGTATAAGAATACCGTAACGCTTTGCATCGAGAGAGTCTTTTCTTGAGTGTCGTGAGAGAAGGTCGTGTTTGTGCAGGCTCTAGCGGAGGTGGGATATTGTACTCCGAGCCTTGTTTGTGTTTTCATGTAAAAACCGTGATGTGTTTTTAATAATTATTTATGCAGCCATATCAATATTTATGTTAAGAAATATATAACATAAATCTCTCTTGTCTTTTAATGTCTTGAAGTGACATATATTATTCTGTTCTACGAAGCTAGAATTTATCAAGTCTTGCATCCATTTATATAAAGTGAATGAAATCGTTGTTGATCTTGTTTTGAAAATTCGCAAGTGAAGAATCTCCCTCGTTTATGTTCCTATTACGGAAGTTATTTTATGTTCTCATTACGGAAGTATCGTAATCTCTCATCAGGCTGTACTCCAGGTAAAACACATTCCGACCTTGTTCTAAATCTCTCCCACTCACATCCATTATATTATATGACTCGATTATTATGTGATTAAAGAAATTTTGTACATTTATATGATTCAAGAATACTATATCCTTATTGTTAAGAATATTACTTTATTTTAAGAAAGACGTTTACAAGATTATTTTATGTGTAATAAAAGGATAAAAAATTACTTTTCTACATATCATTTTATTGAATGCATATGACGTAATAGATTATTAAAGTTTTTTTTGTAAGAAGTCCATTATCATTCTCCTCGTTTTGAAGCATTCTTAATTTCTCAAATAAGCGTAGATTTATTTCTGTGTGTCCACCAGTCAAACCTAAAGAGCAATCTTCAATTTCAGATCCTACCACATATGGAAACTATACTGCATTCTAAGAAAACAAAGACTTAATATAGCAATATAATGAAAGTTATAGACACAGGGGAAATATATATATACTAATATATTAACTTATCATATATATATATATACTCCTCTTAACATATATATATATATATATATATTCTTATAACTTATACTATATATATATATATATATAAATATATGCACCATTAACTATATATATATATATATATATATATATATATATATATATATATATATATATATATACACCTATATACTATATATATATATATATATATATAACCTTATATATATATATTAGGTATTATGGATTTGTAACAGGCAGTATAATAGGATATAATAGGAAGCTCGTTCCGGGAGTGTTATTGAGTATATGACCATTGGTGTTAAGCTTCTGAATAGAATCAGTATGTATGACGATAGTGAGCGTGTGCGAGAGCAAAAATGGAGTGAAAGTGATTGAGGTTGTAATATATGGAGTGGGAGCAGGATAATAATTGTCCTCCATGATTTGTTCTGATTTTGTTTTGTCATTGATGTTGTAATTAGAGGTTGGGGTGACAGGGATGGGTGCCACTTTGCAAAATCTGGGGTTCATGACATCTTGAGAAACTTCAGACCTATTTCA
Organism: Trachelipus rathkii; assembly: GCA_015478945.1. NCBI lineage: Eukaryota > Metazoa > Arthropoda > Malacostraca > Isopoda > Trachelipodidae > Trachelipus > Trachelipus rathkii. Next base: position 5,042 of record JABUQX010078531.1, read on the forward strand.
ATCCTTTCAACAATAACTAAGGTATTTAGAAGCTTATATATAACAGGTTTACTGATTACTTTATTAGGAATTCTTTCATTTGTTCTCAACAATTTGGATTTGTGAAGGAGAAGCTCCTTTTATGTATCTATGCATTATAGTTCATTATTAAACATTTGCTACTTTTATTCCACTCTTCTAAACACTGCTCTGATACTTTGAAATTACTATTGATAATCTACTGCATAGATCTTTTCTTCATCCAAGAATATTTTCAATACATTTTTATATTAAATATTATTAAGACTAACTCAGGTGACTTTACTTTATTGATACCAAATTGTTACCCCAAAAGTTTATTAAATCATGTTCTTATGCTTCCTATTATTTTTAGCAGGATAGGCCATTACAGTATCATTAGTAAACTTAGAAACTGGGCATTTATTCTTTGCCAAAACTATCAAAAGTAGTTATGAAGGGTCCAACACAGAATCCTAGTGAACCCCACTCTGCATAGCAAACTCATTGATTTATTATCATTAATACTACACTCACTGTCCTACATTTTCAAACACTTTGTCAATTATATACAGCCTGTATTTCCTCTAAACCACACTTTACAAATAACTTGAGGGTAAACGCTTTATGGTTATTATCAGCTTTTGCTGAAAATTCAAAACTAAACATAAAAGTCTTATCTTTTGCTTTTTTGTCTATACTAATAATGGCAAAAAAATATGAATTAAAAGATTAAATCTGACATGATTTTATCTTACAAATCAATTCAGAGTCTCTCAAAATTTCATTGTTGTCAAAATGTTTTTCTATTTGATTTTTGATTTTTCTAGAACATTTCTACTAATAAATTAACTCATTGTACATATTCCATTATACCACCTGCAGCCATAACTAAGAAGAGCAAAACTATCTCTACTCTCTCTCTGACATGGTCCATATACAAAACTTTTGAGGCATACAAACTGTTATCAAACCTTTCATCTGTAAACACTAATGCACAGTGTTAAAACTTCACTCTATCATTTATCCTTAAATGGGACCCCAAGTAAGGGACAGGGTAAAACATTTGGAAATTTATAAGATGAAAATAATTTCTTCAGATATATTTATTAATATTCACCAGGATTTGTTTCTGATTGTCTCTTAGTTAACACAACACTGACTTTAGCATTGCCATCTCCTATAAGTTTAAATCTATTATATTTATAGACTGCTTTGAACTTCTTGAACCCCTCACGCCAGTTCTAATTACATCTTGCCATAATCTTTATGTATCTCTATTACATTATTATTATTATTAGTATTATTATTATTAATGTATTATTATTATTATTATTTATTTATTTATTTATTTATTTTTAAAGATAAGCCCTACGACTCCGAGATCAGATGACAACCCTTGGAGAAACTATATATGTTGAACAGGATAGCCCCAGCCAAAGGTAATATTAAGCATTTTCCAGTTTTCAACTGTTTGATAACTGGGTAGAAGTAATATTTTACCTTTTTAGTTCTTTAATTAATTAAGTGCAGCAATTTATCATAAAGAATCATTGCACCTACTTCAAACCATGAGTATATATTAAAAATGTAACTGTAATTGAAATTAAATAGGTTTATTAAGATACTTTAAAGTTGATATTTGGGTTTATTTCTTAAGCATTTGTTTCTTTCAGGCTGTGGAACCATCTGACACAGTGAAAGTGGACCACAGTGTTGACCAAAAGTAAGGAACTATTGATACGCTTATATATAATGAATGGCTTGATGAAAATCCATATATACAAACTGTGAATCAGAATGCGCATTAAATGAAGTGCTTTACTTGTTCAATGTGATCTATATATTACGTGACTACTTTTTAATATTTTAGGTTTCGAATATTTGATTATTACATCTAATACTTTTCCATTTTAATATTTTGCACATTTTAATTGATAACTAGAAAGGAAATGTGTACTTTTAAAAGCTTCCTTTTTGTTATTTAAAGTAAGTAATGTATTATTGTTTAGAAAGTAAAGAAGATGTGCATTTCACTTCATTATAAATTGAATAAGAACAAAAACATCATTGCATTTCAAATTTAAAGATGTATCATTTATAAAAATATTTTGGGTTTATTTCTTATGCATTTGTTTTCTTTCAGGCTGCACCAACTGTAATATTAGAGAAGGAGGGAGGGTTTATAGCATGTTTATTAATGAAGAGAATTTTCTACCAGGATATCTTATTAAAAATGATTTTTAAATTGTCATTCAAATCTATAGGATCAGAATATTGAAATGTAGGAAGATATCTTCCCATTTGGTGTATCTTCTTGATACCTTTGACATATTTTGACCATTCAGGTCTGATCCATTACAGCTCTTTGATGTTTAGCTTTCAAAACTGACTTGGGAGAAAAGCTACATTTAGGAAGACCAAATTTCCAAAACCAGTTATATGAAGCAGTTATCTTAGATTGAATCACAACAAGCATCATATCCACAACTCAACATTCACTCTCATTTCTTATGCCTTATTCCCTTTACAAATAAGACTAGGCTTTATTTTGATATAAATCACTTTTCTTGGTCTTCCAGCTGGTTGATTCAGCTTTGCACCCAATATACATTCGCCTAACTAGCGACTATCATGCATCCTTTCCATATGACCAAAACCATTTCATTTACCACAACTTTCTCAAACATCAGTTTTGTTATGCTTTAACGGACCTAATATTATTTTAGATCCACCTCTTGTTCACTATAGTTTCACTGCCTTGCATTAACACCAGTAACAATATATTCTATCCAAATTAGTACAATTGCTCGCTAATCACGGTAATAATGTGAAATTCTTCAGCCACTTCCGGCGTTAACGTGTCGTTCTCTACGTGTGTATGATGTTGTTCATTTTCCAACCAACCTTATATCCCAAAATGTTTAGCTTCGGTATTTGTTCAGTGCTCCACCTGTTCGGCAGCAGGTTTAATACGGGATACAATCAATCACTCACTGTGTCTTATAACATGTGTTTGCCCATGGCCTCACTTTTACCCACCTGTCCAGGCCAGTCATAATAGAGATTTCTTTGACTTTCTTTAGACCCACACAAAACCAATCACAAACTTAAAAAATAAGCAGGACACCATAATGCTCTCTTCCATTCTCCATCAGTCTAACACCTTCACCGCACCTACCAATGTAGTCACTATTACTTATCATTTTAAAAATTCAATAATGAGAAACATAACACATCTTGCATATACAGTAATGTTAAACCATTCACTTCCCTCTCCACTTATTTAACACATGCCTTCACTATCTGCACATACTTTTGATTGTTCGAAGCCTTCTCTAACATCATATATCAATAACACTTTACCACACAGGTATATATATATGGTATATATGTATATATACTCCATATATATATATATATATATCATCATATATATATATCTATATATATATGTATACTAACTAACTATCTCCATATACTCTTTCTTAGAAGTACATTGTTAGGTGGCTGAAAGAAAATTGCGATAAAATGAGAATGAACATATTAGAGATTGTGTGGTGTGAAGAAAAGGGAAATAATAAAGAATAAGTAAGTATATTGGAATGGACACCCCTCATGCGCTCCAAGACTAGATGATAAGTTGGTTGGATCAAGCAGATCATGTAAATTGTTGAGTGTGTTGAGGCCAGGCCGGCTGAGGGCTGAGAGAAGGGTTGATTAGTCAGTAAAGGAATGTCTGGAGAGAGAAATGAGAGTTTGAGGCGAGAAGAAAGGTACATAATAAAGTGAGCCGCGTGAACATTGAGAGTGACCTGGTTGTGGCCCACTGGACCAGGGGATGAACCCTACACGAAACGTATACGCAGTGAGGGTCCGTGCTTGATCCCACGTGAAGCTCTAGGGGTGGAATTTTCCATTTGCAGCAGGTTCTACTAGCCAAAATTATTAGGGGGGCAGTTGGCTAAACTTTTTTTTGGGCTTATGTATATTCTTTCATATATATATATATATATATATATATATATATATACTTATATATATATCATACTTATATATATATAACATATATATATACACAAATATATATTCCCATATAACCTAACTTCTTTCTTCTCTTTCTCTCTATATATATACTATATATATATATAGTAATTAAAAAAATATTAATGTAAAGTTTTAATAAGGGATGAGATATATAAAGGTCTTGTGGGTATATCTTTAGTGTCTTTACTAGAAAATTCTTAGCAGAAAGCTTGTGGTGCGGAGTCTACTTATAAGCTAATATCCAGTGTAAAGAGTGCATGGGTAGTCAGTCAGAACAATAATATATTGTCATTAGTGTGATGTAAGTAAGTGAGGTGTAATAAGTAGCGATAAAGATGTAGGACAAAGAGGATTAAGTCAAAAAGGGACGAAAGATCATCTACAAATAAGATTAAGTTCTCTGTAAAAAATGCAGCAAGAAAATTACTATGTATTAATGGTAGTATTGTGGTTAAGAGATTGACTAATTAACAAAACAAAATTATTAGTAAAGTAAAGAGTTAGGAATCATATATTATGTTAAATGCATAAATTAAATGAAACATGAAAGAATTTAGTTCGAGTACCCATTGTTGTAGAATCCATGGAAATGAGATAGAGTTTCAACGCCTCGTAGCAAGTAAATCATTCAAAAGTGTGAAAGTTACAATAACAGTCCAATAATAATAATAATAATAATAATAGCCAATGAAAATAATAATAATAATAATGACCAATAATAATAATAATAATAATAATATTAATAATAATAATAATATTAATATTAAATAATAATAAAAATAATAATAATAATAAAAAAAAATTGTCGAACACATTTCAATAAAAAATTGTGGAATTAAACCAGAAAGAAAAATATATGGGAAGGGTCATATATTTTACCTAGTGTGAAGGAGCTTGGAAAAATGGCAATTCTTG
>JABUQX010078531.1:15000-17500 GCA_015478945.1 Trachelipus rathkii
GAAAGATGTACCTTTCATCTGTTAGGTCAGACGTTTTTTCCACATCCATAGAAAATATGACACGGCCAAATCTTATATCAAGGATGTGAAGGCACTAGTTTGAAAAAGAAGAGATCATCTTGAACTACATAAGGTAATTTTGCTTCAGGCTTTACTACTCGTCATTTGACAGTGTACGCTGGTTAAGCATTTGAGCATACTTATCTGAGATGCTTCAAGAAGAGCGTTCTCTCTGAGAGCAAGATATTATAATTTTTCGTTGAATGATTTTGCAACAATTGAACCTTGTTAGGTACAGACGAAGGATCACCCACAAGCGGCAAATGAACAAAGAGGTGTGTGGGCTAAAAAATATTCACCCTTTGTATATTTCCATTTTTCAATAATAAATAAATACATACCGGTAAAATCTAAAAAGAAATTGTAATATAACATGCGTGTTAAAATTATTAGTATTAAATGAAAAGCAAATAATAATTATTACTTCACATTTTGAATCTCAACTATTTTCAGCCTCCTTATTTATTTTGACGTTGACGTAAACTAAAATATACAAGAAATTCATTACTTTCATAATTAAAGTAATGAATGTCATTGTGGTTTTTAAGTTTTGGTATATATATATATATATATATATATATATATATATATTATATATATATATATATAAATATATATATATATATATATATATATATATATATATATATATATATATATATATATATAGTATATATATATAATATATATATATATATATATATATATATATATATATATATATATTATAAAAACTAAAATTTATACCATCAAACAGGGCAGAAATATGAACTAAATTTACTAAATAATCAATGTTGTGTAGTAGGTAGGTTTTTAAATTTCGGTGAATTTTAAATATTAAGTAGACTGAAAATTACAAAATCGGGCATGCGCACCCCTACCATCACTTCAACACCCCCCGTTTTTTTTGCTAGCCCGTTACCGCCCCTCTAGGCTCAACGCCGCAAAGGGGGCGTTATCGCCCACTTTGAGAAAAGACTGCTCTATAACCTTACACACAAATAATTCATATTTTCATTTATTTGTTGCTTGTATAAATTATATTTGTTAACAAATCTATAATTGAGCGTTAGCAGCAGTTATCTTTTGTATCCAACACACTTGAACCTTTGGGCACATGCTTTATGCTGGCTATAGAAATTTGGCATGGGTGGTCGAGAGGTCAAATGTTTGGGTACTACTCAAAAATTGCCATTTCCCCCAAGTAAATCATCTATAAGCTTTTTTACTGATAAGTCATTCTTTTTTTCAGTAGATGTTGCTTGCTTGACTAAATATCGCGCTGAAAACTAGACGGAGAGGGAACATAAGCATTTCTGCAAGGTGCTGGACGGATGTGATGTTGTATTAAGTATAATTAAATTTTAAGGTCGAATGGTGATTAATACTTGAAGGTAATTGGAGTAGGTGTCTAATAGCATTTATATTATTTTTTTATTATTATTTTAAACTTGTTTACCAAGTAATTCTTTGAAAAGTTGGGATAATAGATTACAAGACCGCTCAGCTGGCAGGATTACTGGGTCTCCATCTGGAGCAAAATGTTTTAGGCTAGATCTATCCGGCTCCAGCCAACTTATGGTCAGATTTCCAATTTTTTTAACTAAGCTTTCTTGTTTCAGCTGAACACAATGGAGCAGAAGTTTCTAATGATTACTCTGAGGAGAAAATGATTTTCGCTATTTCGAAGCACAGGATTGACCAAAAATGGACATTGCTAGCTGAGCTCGGTGTGACATGGACAAACTGTGCATAAATGGATTTCAAGAATGGAAAAAAGAAGGAGATTCTACGGGATCATCAGCGTACTGGACACACTAAAACGAAAAACTCAACCAGAACAAGACCGGGATATAGTTTCATCTGGCAAAAGATAGCCCACCTTCCACAAATGCGCAGACAAATAAAATTGACTTAAAACCTTGAAGTGGTAGATGAAACAGTGCGCAAGAGACTCAATGAAAAGTAGGAGTTAAAAACATTAAAACAATATGCTCCAGCTAAAAACTAAAATTAACAGACCAACACAAATTTCGCCGAACGGCGCATTGACAATGTTTTGAATACTGGTCTAAATTGATTTCAGCGATGAAATGACTGGTTCAACTGCCCATGGTCCTCTTTATTGTTGGTGTTATAGAAACACAAGGTATGAAACCAAAACATATATAAATAAAAGAACTTGTAGTGGATAGACTAATCAGTAAATGCTTGTGGGCTGGATAAATTTTTATTATGCAAGGGGAATTAAGGCGCGTCATGAGTCAATAGACAGTGATCAATACGTACGTAGATATACTTGAAGAAGTGTACCTCATTTGTTAGGTCATGCTTTGATACTTCCAGAGAAAATATTTATTTATGACAACAGCCCAATTCGTGTTTCAAGAGTTGTGGGAACTGGTTTAAAAAAAAAATGATCCTTAATATATTGGAGTAA
>JABUQX010078531.1:22500-45579 GCA_015478945.1 Trachelipus rathkii
CGGACATCGTCAGGTTTGGAGATGATAGAGATATTTCCCAAACGAGAGGGTAGACATTATTTGGATCTGCATACTGGAGGCGGCACGGACCAGAAGGGAACCATTCCTCATTGGTGTCGCCTGGACCTCACGAGTATGGAGAGCTGCCTCCAAAGCGTCGCTGAGGACAAGGTGGCTGCTAGCCGTTAGTGGTTGGGACGTAGCAGAACTTAAATAAAATAGAGAGGATAAGACGGAATAACGCCTGAACCCTGCGGAGCGTGGGTCCGACGAGCCCGTCGATGCGTAGTTGGCGTCCGGGTTATGTTGAAGTCGCCAAGGAGGAGGACTGCCTGGGATGTTTTGGGTGTGTAATTCGAGTCGAATGTTGATGAGGCAACGCCATCTTACAGCCTTTCCGGTCGAGAATTAGGGAGCCCCATCGGATTGGAATCGCTGTGTAGACTAGGGTGGGTGACAAAAAGCGCAACCAACCTCTCATCGGCAAGGGCGTCAACGCCCCTAGGGTCCTGAATCCAGAAAATGGTCGGGTAGGTCGGGTTGGGAGGCCAACTGATGGTGAGGTTTCGCCTTTTCTTAGAACTTTATCTTCTTTTTTAATTTCACAAAAAGTAAATACTCCGGCAACAGCTACAGCCTCGATACCTCAAATCCACCCATGGGGTGGTGGGCTGTGGGTGTGGCCCTTGGAAAAAGCCCACGGAACTTCCGCGTCGTCCCCTAGATGACAGAGTAGTGAAAGCGCATGCAACCTAAGGGCCCTCTCGCATTGCAGGCCTTGCAGTCCCGTAAGTTAGCCACTGCAACCAATTCTATCTTTACTGATACATTCCATGTCAAGTAATTTCACTTTAAAATTCTTAGTGTGCTTATGCCTTCTCCATCCATTTTCATTCTCCGCTTTCCTTTTACTCTTTTATTTTGTTGATTTCATATTTTAATTCCTCCTTTTCCAACTCCCCTCCAACTGTGGTTTACACCGATTATTCTTCAAGGTAGTCTCGAGACCATTTTATGATGGATGCTGTGGTCGGTTTCTTTCTTCGTGATTCTTCACTCAACTCATATTTATTTCGTTTACCTTTCAAATATTCACTTAATTGAAGTTAATTCTATTATTTCTTTCTTAAGAATCTCGTCAAACATAGCCACTCCCATTCCTTCCTTTTCTCTTGGCATATCCGTTATTGCCAAGCATTGGTTGTAATAGATTATTTTGTGGGTATGAAGCAATTTCCTCGACCTTATATTTAGTTTATTGCATACGTTACCACAGGTAAAGCATACACCATAATAGTTTCAATTTTATTTTTGGCTTCAGTTCGGTTTTTAATATTTATTTTAGTCTATCTAAATATTCTTTCCTCGTCCTGTTTTTCATGTAATATATATATTATATATATATATATATATATATATATATATATATATATATATATATATATATTATTATATATTATATATATATATATATATATTATATATAATATATATATAATATATATATATATATATTATATATATATATTATATAATTATAAAAATATATATAATATAAGTATATATATACTATATATATATATTATATATATATTATATAAATATATATATAGTATATATATATATAATATATAATATATTATATATATATATATATATATATATATATTTCTCTATTTTATCTGATTCCTCTATACAAAATTTGCATGTTTTAAAATGTGTGTCTTTAAATGTTCTTTCCGATTACATTCATAGTCACACTCTGAACATTTAAATAATTTAAAATTAAGGGTATATATATTTTCCTTTATGGGGTTGTTCGGGATTAAACCTTAATCCTAAGAACAACCCTCATAATTTCCGGCTTTCTTTGGTGTCACAATCGATACCCCAGCACAGTTCTTAGTATGCTTAAACTCTTCTTAATTACTGTCATACTCGACTCCAGTGTGGATACCTTTACCGGGAGTCTCTCGAGATGTCGTGCAATTTGCATGTGTTAATAGATGTCTTGTTAAGCTTTGCTTAAGATTACATTCAAAGTCACACTCTGAACATTTAAATAACTTAATGTTCGCATGCGATAATTTATGTAATTTTAAGCTTTTTTTCCAATTACATTCGTAGTTGCAATCTGAACATTTAAATAATTTAATATTTAAGTGTGTTAACAGGTGTAATTTTAAGTTTGCTTTCTGATTACATTTATATTCACACTCTGAACACTTAAATAATTTAAAATTTGTATGTGTAAGGATATGTAATTTTAATCGTCTTTTCTGATTACATTCATACTCACACTCTGGACATTTAAATAATTTGAAATTTGCGTGTGTTAACATGTGTAATTTTAAGCTTCCTTTCTGATTGCATTCATAGTCACACTCTGAACACTTAAATAATTTAATATTTTCATGTGTTAACATGTGTAATTTTAAGCTTCCTTTATGATTACATCCATAGAGGCACTTTGAGCACTTATATAATTTTGAATTCGAGTGTTTTAATAGATGATATTTTAATTTTGATTTAAAATAACATTCATAATTGCAATGAGAACATTTAAAGCGACTTTGACCGTGTGATTTCAAATGACTTTTCAACTCATTTTTGGTTTTAAACCAAAATTTACAATACTTGCAATGAAATATTTTATTTTTGGGAGGTTTCTTCCTTGTTGTGATTTTCACTTCAAGTATGTCATCTTCCACTTCTTCTCCATCCCTAATCAGAGTCTGTACAATACAAAAATGCAAAAATTAATTAAAAAAAGCCATAGTAATAATTTTCAAGATATTTTAGACATATTACATGAACTACAAAGTAAAAACTTTTTCATTTGTATAAATTTTCTTTTAATGAAAACATGATTTGATAAATTTATAGTAACTCAAAATATATAAAAGCATTCTCAAAAATTATAACTGAAAAATATTTCAAAATAGGCCTAGCTAACCTACAGTCAGGGTTATTTGGCTTTAACCAATATTTTAATTTTTTGGTTTAAACCAACTATTAATTTTATTTTTTAATAAAAAGTAATAAGAAAAGTACTTCAAATGAAAGCATACAGCTAACACATTCTAATTAACCAATTAGACGAAAGTAGTAACCTAAAGATGATGGTTTATCATATGTTATGGAAAACTATTTTGGAAAGGAAAGCGAAGACAGCGTTAATATTAAACGTCAGTGACTGCTAGAATTCAAGTCAGTTTGAGTTTCTAATTTGAAGTCAGTTTCCCGATAGCTGGGAAAAATATGCGTCGGACAATGGTCAAATTAGGACAGTCAACAAAGAGATGATAAATAAACAGGTGGATATGAATGTGACAAAACTGGCAATGGGGTGGGGGACCAAGACATACTGCCCATGAGTGAGCAAGGTGTAGCTGATTCGAAGACTAGCCAAAATAGACTCCTGCAAGCAGTTTCTTTGAAAGGTGGATGACTAAGACCCCCACTGGGGCTTGATCCTGTGAAGCTTGGAGCCAAGATGGTCAGAACTCTAACACCTCTGCCAATGCTTACAAAGGCGAAGGTAGCCCTCTCTAATGCTAGGTAGAATATTGCTTGAATTTTAGTGGCAATCAGTAGAAGCTAACTTGGCTTCCCTGTCAGCCATTTTATTGCCAGCCACCCCCACATGAGATGGGATTCAGCACAAAGTGACATGCTTCTCTCATGGGAATAAGACTATACCCTCTGAAGAGGGATGTGTTGATGTGTCAGACAGTTGGACACAATTTCAGAAGGCTAGTATTTCAGACGGCTTGGGACACCCTTCAATATCGGAGTCAGAGCTGAGGTGGTGGGTGTTCAGAAAAAGTGTTCAAGCCTTCCAACACAGGAATAAGGTGAACAGCCATCATTTTTTCTAGCAGCTTACAGGTGTGGCAAGTGAGGGAAATAAGTCTTTATTTATCCCCCAAGTCTGGATCCTTATCTGGTTTAGGAATAGGGACCACATAAGCTGTCGACCATAATGAGGGGAAAACATGTTCCACCCAAATTCTGATAAACAAATCCAAGAGGAAGGCTGATGTCATAGGATGAAGGTGTCTGAGGATTACGAAAGATATGCCATCTGGACCACGGGCACCATCCTTACACCTCGACAGGGCAATCCGAAATTCAAACAAGATTAAAAGATGGTTATAAAGGAAGGCTTCGATCCGTTTTTTTGGAGAAATATGGAAAGGGGAGTAGTAGACTTTTGGATTTTTTTTGAAAAGTTTAGGTATAGTGAGATACACCAGAGTAGGTTGCAAAACTGAAACCAAGCATGTCTGCAACAGGTGCTGGGGCCGAAAGAGTATCAGAAATTCCAGGGCCATATCAAAGTGTCATAGGAGGAGATGTTACAGCATTTGGAGATTATCTGTACTACCTTCCATACCTATGATAAGAGTATGTCAGAGTTAAGTTTCGATGAGTAGGAATGAGAGTAGAGCTTGGGAGTGCGGCGGTTAATACAGCGAGATCTCTCAGCTGCAGCCTTGTAAATGACCTCCTTATTGTTCATCGTCGGATGATTTTTGAAGTTGAAGAAAAGCTCTCCCTTTTCACGGTTCGCCTAAAAACACTTTTCAAACCACCAGAGATTGGCAGACCGGCGACTGGCTGAAGATCGAGGGATATGGGCCTCTGCCGCCTGAAGAACAATTGATGAAAAGTAACTAAATATATTCTCAATGGCAGGGAATAAATCAGCACTCGGAAACACAGAGACACCGTTGCAAAGTGAAAAGGGGCAATGTCGGTGACTGTGTAATTTCTTCCATAAAAACTAAATAGTGATCACTCCCACATAGGTGATCGAAACGGGACCACCGAAAGCATTTCATCACCGACAGTGAACAAAGAGATATAACAATACATGCCGAAATATTGGTATCCAGCCGTTTGTAGGCCAGAAGCCCTGCGTTATGGCAAGAAAAAGGGGACCCCGACGGAATCTCACTATGGCATCTCGTCATGGTGGGGTTCATCCCTTGGCCAATGTGGGCCACAACCATACCTGCTCACAAAACCCTGTCATTCACTCCTATTATGCACCTTTCTTCTTGCCTCTGCCAAACTCACATTTCTTTCCTCCAGGCATTCCTTTACTGACTCAAACCACTTTTCTTCGGCCTTCCAGACGGTCGATTCCCAAGCAAACACTTTTCTATTCATCCACTTTTAACCAAATATTCAGTCATCCATCCTTTTCCACATGACAAACCATCTCATAATGTCTTTCTTTCATTTATTACTTTCTTCACACCATACAACTCTCCAACGTTCATTCCTCATTTTATTCAAATTCTATCTCACACTAACTAACGGCCCTAAAGATTGTTCATATCTGAACACAATTGTACTTTATATCAATATACCTTTTTAATTCTAGACCATAGCCTCACTCCTATACATTAACACAGGTATAACATACCCTAATGTAAGACCCTAGCAGATTATAATCAACAGAATTAATTGCAAACAGCAACCTTCCTGTTATTCATAACTCCTACTTGACTAATTAATATATATATATATTATATATATATATATAGTATTAATAATATTATATATTTATATATATAAACTAATATAATAATATATAATATATTGGAGAATAATATAGATTAGGCGGCACCTGTATCTAAAAAAACTATGATTGCTACGTAAAAACTGAATACACATTTTTAAAATCAGCGAACATTTTAATGCAGGAAAATGAAAGAAAGAATCCAAATGGAATTTCTAAAAAGAAAATGAAAAATAAAAATAATAAATATGCTTTGATGTATGCCGACAAGTTGTCGGCCTCCCCCAAAATTTTCTGAGACATTATCCCCCCAATATTAGGCTCCGCAGACATCTTGAAAATTACGACTTGCATAAAACCATGGAATTGAAGTTTTTTTTTTTTTTAATATTTAAACGTTAAATGGCATCTCTGCGACAAATGGGTAATCTACGGGGGCTCCGCCCCCCGTATCCCCCGACCCGTGAGTGGTGGTGAAATAATTTTAAAAAGTATAAAAACGTAATTTTTAGTTTATAAAATAGTTATTAAAAAATGAATATCTAATTTTTAAAGCTTCGGGCACCTAAAAATTTCATTTGCACCTCCTAAATAAATATACATGAACAACGGTTATTTTTTATGGGAATTATGTTTAAATTAAAGTTTGAAACGTTCTAGTTTGCTTCTTTCTAAAATGATGTTATTTATTTAAAATTATAATAAATTTAAAAAAACTTTTTTGTATTTCCACTAGCCTTTTAATTGTTCGCTGAACTCTTACAAAAATTGTTTCAGTTTTCCATGCAAACTAATCCGCAGTTGTTTTTTCTTACAATACAAACATATTTTTAATCTAAACGCATGCGCCATATATATATATATATATATAATATACATTACTATATAATATAACTATAATATATAATACTATATATTATATATAAGTATACTAATATCAAGATGTTAAGCCTTAGGTTACTCAACTTACACTATATATATATATATATATACGACCTAATATTAGTAGATACTGTACTGTGACTACCCGAAGGTACCAATAACCTTAAACTTAATCTAATCCATATTAACACTAATTTACAAACCTAAATTTAATCATTAGAATTCAAACCTTACCTTTTACACACCCTGATCCCAAGATATTGTTGACATCTACTTAACTTACCGAGGAAATTATGAGACTCTTCACAGACCTTACGATCCGTGAGTTGAAGGCTTATTGAATCAAACAACTACACCCATAGATTACCAAGTACGCCGTTATATTCGTGTGTATATTTAGAACCATATATTATATTAATAATTGATACTACCAATGTTCATCTATACTACTATATTAATATCTATATATCATTAAACACTAATAGGTATATAAAATACTATTTTAAATATAACATATATACCCTCTATATATATATATATATAATTAGTAAGTACCTCTATATTATATATATATAGCTGGGAGAGAACTCAATAACTGTAATAGTTTCTTTCTAGACCTTACCATATTTATCGATTATTTAATTGTTACGATATATACCTACCTAGAAAACCCATTGGAATAGCTAGATTTTCTCATATAACATGGATATTTATGAGCAATCAATTGGGCATTACTGGCAAGCCGTTTAAACACGCGATAAATATCTATATTATTACCCTAATACAATAACTTCAATTTTTTTTTTTATTTAAGCAAGAGGTTGGGAATCTGTTGTGTTTCTAAAACTGTAATCCAAATAGATTTAAAAGATTATTCGAGCTAGATAAATGTTTTTACAGTTTTAGGATTCTTGCAACATTTTCTACAATAGTAGATATAAAACGACTTGAAAAAGTGGAAGAAACTGTGAAATTACGAAACGGCAATTAAATATTTCAAACCATTCCGCATGCCGAAGCTAAACTCACATCTACTAGGCTATTTGAAATCATTTATAGTGCAAAGAAAATCTGCTAACTTTAAAGATTATAATGATATTGAACTATTTCCCTGTGGCAGTAAACTGTTATTTATTAAACTTTTACAATATTTCAAGTAATTTTTACTTAAAGACATCTATCTAGATTATCTACGTTTAGGGCAAGGACAATCCATCTAGATTAGGTCTAAGTTTTTCGGCAACGACATCCATTCTAGTTAGGTCTAGATTTTTCGGCAACGAACAATTCCGATCTAGGTTAGGTCTACTGTCTACGGCCACGACGACTCCTCCCTACAGATAGGTCCGTTAACATATACAGGCTTTTTAAGTCTAGCGTTATGATACAATGTTTGGTTAGGTACAAACATACAGATTTCTCTAATAATATAATATACTATCAGATAACTTTAGTTCCTAATATTATATATAATATAGTATATTTATACTCTATATACTAATATATATATATAATTATAATATATATATATTTATACAATCTATTACATTAATATCGATAGATAAACTTCATCGGTCTCGATATATACTTAATAATATCGAAAATCAAAGGGTCAGAAAGAAACTTAAGTTTTTACCATATATATTATATATATATATACACCTAGGTGAGGAGTATATATAAGTGAACTATATATAAAGGTCTCTATAAACTTACTATACAAAATATACCTTATAACCATTATAACTATATATCACTTTAATTCATATACTGATTATTTAACTCTTCCAAAGAAGGGGGTTAATATAAATTCAAATGAAGACACCATAACACGGACATCGCCTCTGCGCGCAGATGACGCAGCGGAAACGCGAGCGCTTACGCGAGCGGTCTGCCATGCATTAAGGAACCTGCAATGCATCTACCATATGGTATTGTTTAGCTTAAATAAAACATTTAACTAAAAATAATGTGAATTACCCGAAAATATTTCATTTTTGATAAAAAATATTTTATACAACATGTAGCCGAAGTCAAAGATAACCCTTTCGAAGAGCACCCACCTTGAAATTTTTCACAATATTCATCTGCTAACCAAAACCAAGAATAAACAGTTAAACACACCACAGTCCAATAGAGACATTACAGTAAAGATCTCAAAAATACAAGGTTCGTCACAATACTCATTTCAATACAGATCAACGAATCAACTCTATCTCCCACAATCACACATCTATACTTTAGAAACTCATTTCCACGTCAAAACGCTTTTCAGATTATCAGTACATCGAAATTTACAAATTTTAGGTAAAGTTTGTTTGAGTTAACCAAAATGTACAATATTTTAAATACTTTTCAAAAGATTAATTTCGGATAATTTACACATGTATCACTCTTCCTACATTTCTATTATACAATAAAGTTTTATTGCAATTTTTAAATAACCTATCTTATATTTTTTTTGGTAATTTAAATTGTTTTTATACATTATATGCTTTACACTATATTTCATAATATTTTTTTTTATCACTTCGATTAAAATTACACCTGTCAAAACATAAATTCTCTTCCCCAGTCATCAACTTTTTTCGTTAAATTTTTTTCTATTCACACGAAAATGAATTTTATTTCCGAATATTAAAAAGATTTATTTAAGACTTTCGAACTTTTTAAATCATGTTCGTTCCCACTTATTTTAATTAATCGTTAGTATCATATACTACAACAATATATTAAAAAACAAAAGAGTAAACACGAAACAAAACTGAGAATAATAGGCGAAAAACTACACAGGTCATATATATATATATATATATACTACATTATAGGTTATAGTATAAACCTACTTTTATTATAAATATATGAGCATACTATATATATTACTATTATATAAATAGTATTTATAAATATGTATATACTACTACTATTTATTGTTGTTTATATTATAACCTTATATATACTATATAATAATAATATAACTAATTGATATTATAGATTTAAAATAATAATTATATATGAGCCATATATATATATCACATATATTATATATACTTATATATATAATATATATATCACTATATAATAATATTATATACTTATATATATATATATATACTACTTATATAGTATTACCTATATAAATATTATACTATATATATACTAGCGTGTGTTTGTGTGTGTGTTATTTTTTTTATGCAATGCATGCATTGCATGCCTACAAATCTGTATTCAAATAGAACATTTAATTCCACTGGAATAATGCTAACTGTTTTCTTTTTCTTTTCTTTTAAATTTCTAAACTGTCTTTGTGTTTCTAATTAAAATTTTCCTTTGAAAAAATCAGGGTGACTACTGAACGTTTGAAGCGATTAGTTAAATATTTTCTCCCTCAGTATTATCCTTTTAAGAAAACATAGTATGGCGAGACACGAAAAAATACACAAATACTATTTATGACAGTTTGGTGTAAATCAGTGCAAAAATTTGTTATAAGTAGCAGCAATGCAATAATGAATCATAATAAGAAACTCTATATGTTGCGCAATCTCTTAGGTACTTTCAATCCGCTCAATCTGGTCCGAGTTAAAAAATTGTTTTTTTTCTCTTAGAGTGCAATATTTTCTACTGCATACGTAGTTTATTTGGCGATATATATATATAACGTATTATATATATTATAATCTATAAATATTATTTTAAAATATAATAATATTCTACAACTAATTTATATATATATTATTTACTCATATATATAAAGTAATATATTATATTAAACTTATATTATATCAATATCAATTTGTTATCCAGCTTAGCTCATCTACATTACTTAAACATTACTTCACTAATAAAGTACTATTACATTTTTCACTTATATATATACGTTTAATACTATATTATATTCTACAAGGAATAGTGCGCGCACCGGGTTCCCATCACGGTTAAGCTGGAAAATATTAATTTAGCGTGGGAATTAGGGTCTCTCTTTTCCCTCGCCGCCTCTCTCATGCCTCATCCCTTCGCCCCTCCCACCGAAAAAACAAGCTTCAGAAGCTTTTTTTTCGAAACAAATAAATATAATAATTGGATATAAATAAAATAAATTAATAAAATAAATAAATAAATAAATAATAAGTATAGTTCCACATAAATGTGTTCATATGTGTACACTTACACTTACACCTACACCTTCCCCTACACCTACACAAGCATACATAGATTCATAATATATAATATACTATATATATATATAATATATATAATATATATATATATATATATTATATATATCACTATAAAATAACATTTTTTCCTCTTGGGCACCAAAACAATACAACTTACAATACAACTAGGCTTTAAAACATTACTACCCAGCAAATAATTATAATAATATATAGGTATATATATAGCATAGGTAGCATATACCCTTATTACTCAATATTATTTATATATTATACATTTTAGAGAGAGAGGAGAGGAAGAGAGAGAGAGAAGAGAAAAGAGGGGAAAAATGTAACGTTTTTTCGCGGAATCGTCGCCCCCCCCCCCCTTCCAACCCCGCCCCGTCAGAAGCGGTGGCTGCCGCAGAAGTTGTTGTTTGAGCTCTCCATCCCCTAAGACATCTCGTCTTATACTAAAGTCATAGGCAGCGTTCTAAAAAGTCGTTTGGAGGCGTGGGAATTTTTGAAAAGGGGACAAAATGATACTTGATACTCCATAGTTCCCATGAAAAAGAAAAAAAGAAAAAAAAGAAATACATAAAATATATTATATAAATATATATATATATATAAATATATATATATATTTATATATAATTATCTTTGGTATATATCTATATATAATATATATATTAATATAATATCTATATAATAAAAGTAAAAGAGAGAGAGAGAGAGGGGAAAACCTTTCGTTTTCCCGTCAGCGTGGTATCGTCAGAAGCAGCACTAAACCGCACATGCATGCCATCTACCACAGTGGCTCCCTCAGGAGGCGGCACCTTCAGGAAACCGTAACAGAAGCAACAGACTAGGGTCCTCCTCGTACAGCGTGCATAGGAAAACTATCGTTTTATTCGTATGCTTTTTAACACCTAATGTCGTTAGGCAGCGTGGGAATTTTGAAAGGGGGAATAAGTGTTGAATACTCCGATAGTCCTCAAATCTCTCATATTCATGCACGTACACACACACACACACAACAAACACACACACACACACAAATATATATATATATATATATATATATATATATATATATATATATATATATATATTTACATATATATTATATTATATTATTATATTATGTATATATTATATATATATATATATAATATATACTATATATATAATATATCATATTACTATTATATATATATCATATATACATTATATAATAATAAGCTAAAAGAAATTAGTGCCCATGAAAAAAAATGCTGCTTATCCTCTCCATAAGGATCTTTGAAAAAAGTCCAAATAAATATTTTTAATGAAACTACTTAATTTAAAAATACCTTCCGACTTTCTGTTATTAGAATGCTTTGCTATTTACTGAAAGTATGCAATCACCTGAGTGGAAAAGTTGTTCTATTACTTGTGTTCCTTCTTCCCTCGCTTGTATTTCATCACTTTATCTAACTATCGTCCTAATTTACACTGAGAGAACAAATACGAGCATTAGTACACGATACTCTTCATGTCGAAAAAATACAAACGTAATTGAAATTCCTGAGGATGAGATCGCTTCGACAAATAGACAATTGAATTTATGAAATATAACAGCTTTTAGATTTTAACACGAAATAAGAGTTGCGTTATAAAATAGTATAAAAAAAGTATATACACCAGCCTTTATATATAATATCTTTATATAATATATATACCCTATATATATACTCTTATTAATATATTATAATATATATAACCTTAATTTATATTAGTATATATATATATATATAGTAATAAGTATTGAAAACAGACATCAAATTCGTAGGCTAAGTCTATAAGTAAAATATTACCTAACTAAACAACTGTTAGATAGATTAATAGATCAGAAAGTAAAACATAGACTGTTAGACGGTCACTGAATTAGACTAGAAACTAGATAGATATGATAAGATAGAATAAGAATAGTATAGATATGATAGATAGATAGATAGATAGAGTGAGATAAGATAAGATAGAACGACGAGAGAGAGAAGTATTGAGAGAAGAGAGGAGAGGAGAGAGAGAGAGAAGAGAGAGATGAGTAAGAGAAGAGAGAGAGAGAGAGAAGAGAGAGAAGAGGATTGGAAGGGTAACATGCCAATGGCATCAACATGCAACCTGTCATACCTAAACATTAAAGAGTTTTGACCCAATTGCATTTTTGGCGAAAAAGGGGAAATATGAGAGAATATTATATATATATATATAATATATCGTTATATACAAGTTATAGTGTATTTTCAATATATATAATATATATATATATTATATATATATATATATTACTCCTAAATGGTACTCAGTATTTGTATATATAATATACAATATATATAACTTAATATACTATATACATCCATGGTTAATATAATGCATCCGCGTACTATACATACATACATGCAAACTACATACATACATACTCACTAGCATACAAGTCACATACATACAGTACATAACATACATAAACATACATACATCACCACTATCATAACATAGCTAACATAACGTATCATAACATACATAGCATACAATACATACATACATACATACATACATTACCTAATATATATATATCATATTAATATTATAATATATCATACACTTTATATATATATATTTCACCCTATATTAATATATATTTATATATATAACATATATATACTTTGTACCTATAAATATTTCACAGTAATTTCTATCTATATATATATATATATATATAGTATAGTTTTATAAAGGTCGTAGAACTCTAATATGAGGTTTGGTAAGTTCGGTATATACGGCTGCCAGGCTCCACGCTCCCCCCCCCACTTCAAAATAATCGAAGTGTTTCGTATAAAGGTCCTCGTATAATTTGGGTGAAGAGATTCAAGATTGGATTTCTAGAAAGAACTTGGTATTGGATTCGGAGGAGTTGGCTTCGGCACCGGTGCTGGAGCCGATGCTGATCTGAGTTAATAATATTTCTTTAGTCCATAATTATATCAAAATATACTGTTTATTAAGGTTGTAAATCTTCTGCAAACAATGAGACGTTTTCTATATTAGTCCGTAAAGGGTGTCTGGGAACCCCAACGGAAGGGGAGGGGGCTCCCCAAGTGAAAAAATGCATGGAAGCAAATCCAGAGTTAGAAAGAAGAGAGGGAGTGTTGTTAAATGAGAAAGGAAAATAAGGAAGGAAAGAGTCTGAGTCAGAGGAAGTCGGAGTTGGCATCAGCAACGCGGTGCTGGAGCCGGTGCGGTGCTTAAATTAAATAAATATTCGTTTAGTCCCGATATTTATATCAAAATAATATGTTTATAAGGTTTAGATCTCGGAAAATGACGGTTATAAGTCCGTAAAGGTTGTAGGACCCCCACGGAGAGGGTCCCGACTGAAAAAAAAAAAATGCATGGAATGGCAAAACAGAGGAAGAAAGGAAGAAGGAAGGAAGAAGAAGGAAAGGAAAGGAGTAAGGAGGAAAGGAGGAAGGGCCCGGGCACCGGTGCTGGAGCCGGTGCGGTGCCGAGTTATTAAACATTCGTGTTAATAATACAATATTATTACTGTTCACATAAGTGCTTCTGTTCTAAACATGTACATGTCGTCAGTTGCATTGCATCATGGCAGAGATAACCCGTTTTCCACATTTTTGAAGACTGACATTTATATTTTCAAAATGTTCATTTTCTTTTTTATAACGTTAACTAATAATTTTTTTTTGTATTTTATTCAATTTATTTTCTAAACTATTTTTTAATAAGTTTCATTTTACATTTATACTTTTGTGTTACTATTTTTTTTTACAAGTTTTATTTTACATATAATACTCTGTGTTTATTTTTTTTTTTATTTTTTGTTTTTATCAATTTAATTTTCTACCTTTTTTTTTATAAGTTTAATTTAAATTTATATTTTTATGTTTTATTTTTCTTAATTCATGTGAGAGAAGATGCATTTTTTCTCATATTTACTCTTTATTTGTTTTTTTCTTGACGTTTTTGTCTCTATTTTCTTGTGGCAACTTTTCTTTTATGCCTTATTTATATTTGTGTTTAATTTTTTATTTAATTTTTTAAATTTTTTTATTTAAATTTATTTTCTACTTTAATTTTTCAAATTTTCATTTATTTTTTCTAATCTATTTCTTTAAAACTCTTTTGTTTTTAATAAAATTTTTATTCTTTATTATGTGCTTATTACACAAATTTGCAATATTTTACACAAAGTTTAGAAAAAAATCAGTTAATCACCACCCACCCCAACCCTCCTACCTTCCTGTCATCTGTGATTCCTAACTTGATCTTATTGATTCTAAATTTGATTCAAGTCATACTATTTGTATAATCATAACACAAAAACTTTTATTGATTTTTGTTTCCTTTTCTTTATACACGCCACCGCTTAATACCAACTTGACTGTATTCATCGAAACACTTTTTCCTTTAATAAGAAACAAATTATTCTTTTAATGTTTATAACTTAAAAAATTTGCATTTTTACAATACCCTATCAGTAATTCCAGTAATCATGTTAAATCAAATATCTCACCCACCCCCACACCACTCCCTATGCCCTTACCCATGACCTATTGATTACTATTGGATCTATTAAATCCTACATGATTTCAAGTCCATATAAAGTATCTTTTTTGTATAGACAACATAACAAAAATAAATTTTCTGCTGTAGTTGTTTGATGTTGAAATATGTCACGTTTGTTGTTAGCATTATGTTGCACGTTGTTTGATGTTTGTTGTAGTTGTTGTTGAAATGTTGATCGTTGTTGTTGTGTGTAATGTTGTTTGCTGTGTTGTGTTATATATATCAACGTCAGTTGAATCATGAAAATATACTAACACTTATTTTTTCAAACATATCTCTAAAATTTAATGTTAATTTACATTAAATTATATAAATTTGAAAACTAAC
Source organism: Trachelipus rathkii (assembly GCA_015478945.1). NCBI lineage: Eukaryota > Metazoa > Arthropoda > Malacostraca > Isopoda > Trachelipodidae > Trachelipus > Trachelipus rathkii. Next base: position 38,026 of record JABUQX010078531.1, read on the forward strand.
AAAAAATATATCTCATCAAACTAACTGACATACAGCATTCATCAACAAGGTAACTAAAATAAGAAGTTTCAACTTACCAACAGAAAGTCAGCATAGCAATCTCAATTTTTACTATGCACAACCGCACAAAATATTATTAATATTATTATTATTATTATTATTATTGATTTATTTTATTATATTATTATTATTATTATTATTATTATTATTATATCCACTATTGATCTCAAAACACCAATAAAGCGTGCGATCGCTTTGCATTCCAGGTCCACAACTAGAAATTTGGTAGGTAAATTTGCTCTCTACCCGACACCTAAACATTACGCAAATTTAGTACGCTCAAAGGATAACCAATCAGAGAACTGTATTTGTGTTATGCCATCACGGACAGCCAATGAAATTCGAAGAATGACTTTCATTAATCTTAATATCTTTTTACACATGAGAAAGGGTAACGAGATTTATTACTTTTGTCCCTACTTAACATATGTTTTTAATCTTTAAACAGTATTTTATTATTATTATTATTTATTATATTATTTATTATTATTATTATTATCTCATTATTATTATTATTATTAATATCTATATATGTATATTATATATTGCACTCAAATAACATACACCAACACACCACACACAACACACACACAACAACACACACACATCCACACACACACACATCACACACACACACACTCACATCACACACATCTCACAATTATATTTAATAGCGACTTACTTTACTTATATACATTAACCTGGCAATCTTCGTTACTAACTTACTGATCACATTAAAGTACCTTAACACAGCGTACAAAACGTAACCTTATTCACACTTTCTACAAAAACATCATCTCTAACATTATAATGTCTAATTTTTACATTAACACTATCGATTAACGTCGCATTTCGAGTATAATCATTTCGAGGATACATAGCACAAAAACGAGTTTTTTAATATACTAACCAAACGAATATATGCTAACATAACAATGTTTTTCAACATTAGCAAAGTTAGCAATAAACGTGAAATACTGAACTAAGAAAAATAATATACATACAGACATAACCCTAAACACAGCTTACGCCTAATAAATCTGATTAACATTAACTAAGTTCAACAATTAACACCAGTAAAAGTAACAATAACACTTTACACAAAACGTAACCTATTCACACTTTTTTCAAAACATCTCTAACATATATGTTAATTTTACATTAACACTATCGAATTAACGTAGCATTTCGAGTAATCAATTTTCGGATAAACATAGCAACAAAACGACGTGGTTTTATATACTTACATCACGAATATAGCTAACTACAAGTTTTCCATTAATAAAGCTAAACATAGCATGTAAATGAACTAAGAAAATAATATACAACGAAAATCCTAACCACAACTGCTTACGCACTAACATAATACTGTTAACATTAACATATGTTTCCAAGAACTTAACACCAGTAAAGTAATAACTTTACATACCAAAACGAACCTATATTTTCACTACTTCTGCAACTAATTTGAGCGCTACCTTAACTCAAATTGCGTTAATTTTACATTAACACTATCGAATTACGTAGCATTTCGAGTATCATTTCCGAAAAACATAGCACAAAAACGAGCTCTTTAATATACTAACCAACGAATATTATGCTAACATAACAATTTTTCACATTAATAAAGCTAACATAGAATCATATGAACTAAGAAATAAATATACAACGACAAACCTAAAACACATTACGCCCTAAATAAACTGTTAAATTAACAAAGTTCTACACTTGACACCAGTAAGTAATTCTAACTTACATCAAAAACCGTAACCTATTTCATACACTTTTTCCCTAAAAGCTATTATCTCTAAAATATTAACGTTAATTTTAAACTGACACGGTACAATTTCAACCAATACTTATCAATAAAACGTGTCTAATTTATCATACAGACCAACGAATAACTGAAAACATAACAAAGAGCTTTTTTAACCAAACATATATACATAAAAATAGTTCTTTATGAATTATAAAATATCAGTAAGTAAATTGTAATAATTTAACTGATTTTAAAGCAGTAAAATCAGTAATCAAGTAAATCAATACCATCAATCCTCTTCCCCAACCCTCCACTACGAACCTTTTGATATATTTGATACTATTGATTCATATCATATTTCGAGTATCATTTACGGATAAACACAACACAAAATAAGTATTCTTTAATACTAACCAATCAAAAAATGGAACTAGAAAAGTTTTTCATTTAATAAAGCTAACATAACATACCTGAACTAAGAATATAATGTTACAAACGACAAACCTAACACAGCTTTCGCACGAATAAAGCTGTTAACATTAACAAGTTCCACACTTAACACCAGTAAAGTAACTAACTTTACATACAAGACGTAACCATCTATACTTTTTTTTAGAATCATTTCTCTTCCTTACTAATCTTTGATTTTTCATTACAATATAATTTTTTTAACAACATATATAATCATGTTGTTGATCATTTCCCAATTATAGAATCATCATTACAAGACAACGAATATAATTGCTAACTGTATACCAAAGTGTTTAACACTCACAAACATTAAACATAAATAACAAAATTTTATCCTGACATAATATAAAAAAAAATAGTTCTTTATATACTAACCTATAAATATATATGGTATCATAACAAATATTGTGCCCTAAATTCTTAACCTTCTTTAACTTGTGGTAAGAATATAATGTTACAACATGACAAAACCTAACACATCATACGTGCGAATGAAATCAAAACTGAAACATTAAAAATATTTATCTGAGCATTCTTAACCCATGTAAAGTACCTAAACATATCAATCGTACAATATGCGGTAAACCATAATCGTTACTTATTTCAAGAAATGATTCCCAGTTACTCTTTCCAAATATTTTAACAATATCATAGTTACATTTAAACAAAAAATTTTAGCATAACCCAGTTAATCATCAATATCAGACAGACGAAATATATGTTTGGAAAGGAAGTACTTATTTAACACAACATAAACTAATAAATAACAAAAATTTTATCCTTAGACATAAAACACAAAAATATAAGTTCTTTATATACTAACACCACCCCCTCCACCCCCCTCGCAAATTATGGTATCATAACAAAGTATTGGTCATTAATAAGCTAACATATTACAATAAACCTGAACTAAGAATATATATATGTTATACAATTATTAGACAACCTAAACTACTCATACGGCGAAAAAACTAACTAACAATTAACAAATTTCTGCACTTAACAACAGTAAAGTACCTAACACAATGTACAAAACGTAACTATTCATACTTTTTTCCAAGCATATCTCTAGCATATCTATGTTAATTTTACATTAATCATCAGTATAATTTAACAAAAAATTTAGCATACCCTTACCTAACCATCATAAAGACAAACGATATATAATTGCTAACGTACCAAATTTTTTACATCAAATTGAACAGAATATATTTAACAAAAATTTCATCATAATTCCATCGTCTAAAATATCAATAATCCCAATCGATAAATTGCAATCATAAAGTTTTTTTCCAACCATAGAAATTATAAAATATCAAAAATTTTATCCTGACATAATTGCTAACGTACCAAAGTTTTAAACCAAACAAATAACATAAAATAACAATTTTTATCCTGACATAACACATAAAATAAGTTCTTTATATCTAAACCCATCGAATATATGGTATCTAATAACAAAGTTTATGTACATTAATATAAGCTAACATAAACATATATCTAGAACTAAGAATATATTTAGTATCAAACGACAAACACTATAACACATCATACGGGCGAATAACTTACTTAACATTACATTTTCGCCACTTAACAACAGTAAAGTACCAACACATCGTACAAAACGTAACCTATTCTTACTTTTTCCAAGCATATCTCTAGCATATCTTGTTTAATTTTACTATCAGAGCATCGCTATATAATTTAAAAAATTGTAGCAATAAAACCCAGTGCTAATCATAACATATTCAGACAATCAGATATTATTGCTAACGTTACCATACTATTTTTGAACATCAACTTCGTAATATTTAAACAAAACTTAATCATAACCTCGTCTAAATATCATAATCCCCAACGAGAAATTGTAAACATAACAAAAGATTTTAACCAAACATATACTATAAAAAAGACAAAATTTTTATACCTGACAATAATTGATAATCGTATCCTACATGTTTTATACCAACCATAACATATTCAAAAAAATAACAAAATTTTATAATCCTGCACGATAACAGCAAAATTAAAGTATCTTTATATACTAAACGCAACGAATATAATGGTATCATATACGAAAAGTTTTAATGTACACATTATAAGCTAACATAACATAGACCTGAAATATAGAATTAATAAAATTAGTACTATACGGAGCTATACAGAAGCAAAAATCCATATTGTAATAACAAGAGTACCTTTCCTCACTGAACGCAGAGTTAGCGCTTATATTAGAAGGAAAAGTGTAGGATGGGCAAAAGACATTATATCTAACCTGTGTAGTTCCTCCATAAAGCCAAATTTGAAGATAAGTTTTGTTTTTCCAAGAGGAAAAGGTATTCGATTCGTTTTGAGAAAAAAATTTTTGTTATTTTTTATGTTTTGTGTGTTTGGTTAAAACTTTGTTATGAATTATGATGAAATTATTCGTGGGGATTATGATATTTTTAAGACGAGGTTATGAAAATTTTTGTTAAATATTACGAAAGTTATGTAAAAAATTTGGTACGTATAGACAATATATTGCCGTTGTCGCGGTATGAATTGAGCTAAGACTACAATTCAAGTAAACTATATTAACACCTATCATGAATAAAATTAACAATTAGATAGTTAAAATAAAATCGAATCAATATTGGTTACGCTTTTGGTACTGAGTGGTTAGGTACTTTTACTGTTGTGAAAGTGCGCAGAAAATTTGTTAATCTTAGTAGTTTATTCGCCCGTATGATGTGTAGGTTTGTCGTTGTACATTATATTCTTAGTTCAGGTTATGTTATGTAGCGCACTTTATTAATGATCAAAACATTGTTATGTTCTCATATATTCGATGGTTAGTTAATAAAGAACTTATTTTTGTGTATGTATGTTCACGGAATAAAATTGTTATTTTTATGTTATGTATGTTTAATGTTAAAACCTTTGGTACGTTAGCAATTATGTCAGGATAAAATTTTTGTTATTTTATGTTATGTTTGGTTAAAACTTTGTATGTTGATTGCAATTATTCGTGGGGATTATATGGTATTTAGACGAGGTTATGATGAATTATGTTAATATTACGTAGATTATATAAATCAATGTGGTACGTTAGCAATATATTCGTTGTCTGTATGAAGATTAGACTGGGTTATGCTAAATTTTTGTTAAATATAGCGATGTTAATGTAAAAAAATTCACTTAGTTGTGCTTGAAACATGCTTGGAAAAAGTATTGAAAATCACTGTAGGCTATGTTTAATGTCAGATAACTTACTGTTGTTAAGTGCCAGAAAATTTGAGGTTAATGATTATGTAAAGTTTTAACTTTCAGACCCGTATGATGTGTTTATACGGATTTTGTCGTTGACATTTATTTTCTTAAGTTCAAGTTATGTTAATGTTAGCTTATTAAGAACAAAACTTTGTTATGATACCATTATTCGATGGTTAGTATATAAAGAACTTATTTTTGTGTTATGTCAGGATAAAATTTTGTTATTTTTATGTTATGTTTGGTTAAAACTTTGGTACGTTAGCAATATATTCGTTGTCAGTATGATAATTAGACAAGGTTATGCTAAATTTTTGTTAAATATAGCTATGTTAATGTAAAATTAACATAGATATGCTAGAGATATGCTTGGAAAAAAAGTATGAATAGGTTACGCTTTGTATCCAAAGTGTTAGGTACTTTTACTGGTGTTAAGTGCAGAAATTGTTTAATGTTAGTAGTTTATTCGTCCGTATGAGGTGTTTTAGGTTTTGTCGTTGTACATTAATTCTTAGTTCAGGTTTATGTTATGTTAGCTTATTAATGTACAAACTTTGTTATGAAGCATATATTTGATGGTTAGTATATATGAAGAACTTATTTTTGTGTTAATGTCAGTGATAAAATTTTGTTATTTTTATGTTATGTTTGGTTTAAAACTTTGTTATGTTAGCATATATTCGTTGTCTGTATGATGATTAGACTGGGTTAGTGATAAATTGTTGTTAATATTACTGTGTCAATGTAAAATTAACGTAATATGTTAGAATATGCTTGGAAAAGTATGAATATGTTACGTTTGTATTTAAAGTTAGTTACTTTACTGGTGTTAAAAGTGTGGAACTTTGTTAAATGTTAAAGTTTTTTAGTGCGTAAGCTGTGTTAGGTTTGTCGATTAGAGCATATATTCTTAAGTTCAGGTACTGTATGTTAGCTGTTTTAATTGTAAACTTTGAGTTATGAATAACCATATATTCGCATGGTTACGTAATATAAAGAACTTATTTTATGTTTGTGTTTCCGAAAATGGGAACACTCGAGAATATAATGATAGAAATTCAATAAGATCATAGATCAAAAGGATCGTTGGTGGGAGGGTTGGGGGAAGGGTTGATGGTTTTGATTTACTGATTTACTGATTACTGCTTTAAAATCAGTAAATTATTTACAAATTTATACTATGATATTTTATTTCAAAAGAACTATTTTTATGTTATGTTTGGTTAATACTTTGTTATGTTTGCATCAATTTCTTAAAGTTGAAAATGATAATTAGACAAGGTTATTGAAATTTGTTTTTTAAATATTACTGTGTCAATGTAAAAATTAACGTAATATGTTAAGATATGCTTGAAAAAAGTATGAATGGTTTACACGTTTTATGTTAAAGTTAGTTACTGTTACTGGTGTCAAGTGTGGAACTTTGTTAATGTTACAGTTTATTAGTGCGTAGCTTGTGTTAGAGTTTTTAGTCGTTGTATATTATTTTCTTAGTTCATATGATTCTATTATGTTAAGCTTTAATTAATGTGAAAACATTGTTATGTTATGAATATATTACGTTGGTTTAGTAAATAAAGAACTCGTTTTTGTGCTTATGATATACGAAATGATACTCGAAATGCTACGTAATTCGATAGTGTTAAAGTAAAATTAACATTGATATGTTAGAGATATGTTTTGAAAAAAGTGTGAATAGGTTTTGTACACTTTTGTATGTAAGTTAGTTACTTTACTGGTGTTAAGTGTGGAACTTTGTTAATGTTAATCAGTTTATTTAGAGTGCGTAAGCTTGTGTTAGGTTTATTGGTTCGTTGTATATTATTTCTAGTTATCAATATTGATGCTATGTAGCTTTATAATGTGATAAACATTGGTTAATGTTAGCATATATTCGTTGGTTTAGTAATATAAATTGAACTCAGTTTTTGTGCTATGTTTATCCGAAATGAATACTTACTGGAAATTGCCTAACGTAATTATCGTATAGTGTTAATGTAATATATAACATT
>JABUQX010078532.1:0-5000 GCA_015478945.1 Trachelipus rathkii
CAGGAAATGTGTGAATATACAAAATTGTGTGTGTATAATTTGTAGACTGGTATGTGCGTTTACAAGTATGTATGTATATACAAAATTGTATATATAATTTTTATGCTAATATACGTCCATACACGAGTATGAATGTATAATTGTGTGTATAATTTGTATAAATGTAGGTAATTATATGTATGTATATTTGAATTTGTATTTTTCGTTCGAATCCGCATTTTAATAAAAAATGTTTATTTTTTTAAACTATCAACATCACCAGATATCACAAATAGGCATATTTTTTATTCCTATTATGAAAGTTTTGTTCTAGCGAGAGAAAGAAAAATAAGAATTTTTATTCCAACCTTTAGAGTTTCACCGAAAAGAAACCTAAGTTAACATTTCGAAACAGATGGTTCTAAATAAAAGATAGATAGTTTCTTTAATTTTAGGATTCAAGATACCATAACATCAGAAAAGAAATCTGATAAAGAAAAATAACATCAGAAGTTAACAAAATGGAAATAAAAAGGACATCTTGGATTGCAACTCAAAGAAGACAACCTACAGAAAAGATTGGACACCTTTCAGATAGAAACCTCTTCATTGAAACAGCTTCAAGAATTCTGATAAATTTACATTTTTGTTTAACATTACAAGATGTATCAAAAAGAACATTTTGGAGAGATATCCAAAGAGAAGAACGACATCAAAGAAGATTGGACAACTTCGATAAGATAGAAATCTTTTACTTGATACAGCTCTCAAGAAGTTTAATTAAATTACATTTTGTTAATATATTGAAAAAACATTCAAAGTGAGTTTTCCAGTTGCATCAATTCAAACAACATTTGATCCTAGATATGAAACAGGAATTTACTTCTAAATGGATCTAGACACTTCATTGAAAAGTTAAATGAAAGCCAAGTATGCCTATCACTGGGTAAACCAACATGAGATAGGGGTAGATATAAGGGAACATAGAAGAAGAAACCTTCAGATTCTCTTTATAGATACTAGCATAGAAAAGTCAGTTTAAAGGTCAAAAGTTTAGGTAATTTGGACAACAATATGGAAACGAAACTTTTGAATCATTCGAGTCTCATTTGTGAAATAAGGACAGAAAATCCTTACTATTTCAGAATTCGGAAATAATTAGGAATTTCAAACACAGGTTTGAGAGGAATTGACCAATTATTTACCAGAAATTCTAGTAAACCACTCAGGAATTGTAAATCTACAGTAAAGATTCAACAAGGAATATACCGAGGGTTACTACCTATGAGGAAACTCGACAATAAAGTTAGGAAAGTAATGAAAACTTTCATTTAAATTTTAAGAAAAGCCTCTTTAGGCATATAAATTATTATATTTAGTTAGGTAACTTTTCAGTTGAGGAAAAGAAAAATTTAGATAAAATTTAAATTGAAATTTAATTAATGAAATTAACATTGAAAAATTATTTCATTAAATAAGGAGATTAGGAACTCTGATTTTAAGCCCAACTAATGCCGTAATGGTCGAGAGGTATGTTTAAAAACCACTTGTGTTTTCTATTTCTCCACAATGAAAGAATGAATGCCATAAATGAAGAGGAAAATATGGTAAAAAGGGGTTAAGTTAACCCAAAAATGGAAAATAATCTACCTAAAACATCAATCCTGGCAGGAATCTATCCTGGCAAGGATAATAGTAAAAATATAATCAATTGAAAAAAGATTAAAATAGAAACCTTCAAACCTTTAATAACTTAGTTGGAAAACAGAAAATAAAATTATAACTTTAAAGTTTTTAGAATTTACTGTGGAATGCCTTCTTCATCCAGACATTTAGGACAATTAAAGAACTAATAATGAAAACTGGTCTCAAAAGAACCGTTAATAGACCAAGAAAAGAGATAGAACTTCCATATTACAGAAAACATTACAGAAAACACATTAAAACCTATATGTTATTTATCGGAAAATATAAATAATATACATATAGTTATAGTTCATATTTCATTGTAGAAAACACATTGAAAAACTATATTTTATTTATAAAAATATAAATAAAAATATATGTATTTAAAGTTCATATTTATTGCAGAAACACATTTAGAAATTATCTTTTACATTTTTATATTTTTATATATATTAAAAATATATTTTTATATATGTATAGGGTAGAAAACAATACATATCTTACAGGAAATTAGCAGAAAAATATAACAGAAAATTTATATATTAAACTTTATTTGACAAAAACCTAGATAACAAAAGGAAGTTAAAACATTAGATAGAATTTATTCATTAATAAATAGATGATTAAAACAGAAAACAGAAAATAAATTAGAATAAATAATATTTCCCAATTAGAAATACATATTGAAATATTCTACACCCTAACACAGAATTCAATTCTAGAAAAATATAATCCTGGTTTCATAGTCCTAGAAATTATCTTCTTGATCGGACTAAAGCCTAAAACTGTAACAAAAATATTTGGTTTTAACCAAAAATGTATATAAAACCTACCTCAGAATTGTAAAAATTGTAAAAAAGGGATTTGATAAACTGAGGTAGTAAAGATTTTAAAACTTGAAATTAAGAAATTTGAAAGTTTTGGTTGGAAAATATGAAAATATTGAGATGTGAAGAAGTGAGTTACTGAGAATTGAAGACTTGGACATAGAAATTCTCCATAAATTCTCAATAATTTCCACCAAACTTCCTAAAAATAAAAGTGTCTTCTCACAGAAAGTAAGAAACACATAGCTTTGTTGTAAATAGAAAACTTATATCAAGCTAAATTAATAAGTTTTATATTTACAAACTTATATCAAAGAACACTTTGAAATTAGTTCTTTGAAAATAATTATTTAGATAGAACATATAACATGTATAAATAAGACATATAAATATAAGATAAACATTGATAGAAAACAGTTTCCATTTGAAACTGAATAGTTCCTATTTAATATTAAGAAATTTTAAATGGAATTTTGATTAATGATTAAAGAAGATAATCAAGAAATAAATATGAATATTTCTCTTCAAATCTTATCAATTAATTCCATTATTCAGATTTATTGTAAATAAAAATTTTGATAAATTTAGAAATAATTTATAGTTAAATACTACGACAAAATTCCGTAGAATTAAATAACATTTTATAACTTAGATCATGAAACTCTTTTCATTGGAAAAAAGAAAGAGTACTTGCAATCTCTATCATCTATCAGACAGAAGGATTAAGTTGAATTTTGGCCACTTTCATCTCAAAAACTTTTTTTTGAAGATAAGTATAGAATAGTTAACAACATAATAAAACAATTTCCAATAACTTCATCAGGAAATTTAAAGAGATATTTCCATTGGATAAGGAGATCCTTCGTGGAACCTCAGTAGCAAATATCTGGCGATGGTCGATTATGGTTGTAACTTCAAGTAGTTACAAAATGATTAAAGAAGATATCAATCATCAGGTCTTTAACTTGAAGAGATACATGATAATTCAAAACATATGGATTTAATATCCATTCTGAGTTTTACAACGAACTTCAAATGTTAGAGCTATAGCTAATATGCCTTCAAGATATTCTCATATATAGTTATATTTGTATTAATAAATATATATGTAATAAATATTTTTATATTTCTGTAATTAGATATCTCTTTATGTGTTTAGTTTTTATTAATTTACATTATTTTTTTAATAAAAAAATTTTACACATTTTACATTTTTATAACCTTATGTGTTTAAGTTTTAAATACTTAAGATTATGAAAAACAACATATTTATAATTTTTTTTACATATTTACATTTTTATAACTTTTGGTATTTAAGAATAGGGTTCGTATTTTTTATTATTAGAATGTTTTTTGTAATATTATCTGTCCTTTTTTTTTTCTCCCGGTGGTCAATGTTCTGTTAAATATAAAAAATAATAACAAAATCGGAATTTTTTTTTTTTTGTGAACTTTATTTCATGTAATTTATTTTTTTTTAATTTTTATTATTTTTATGAATCTATATAAATTAACGAAATATTATATTTCCGTATTAATTTTTTGTTTTATTGATATAAAATACAAACCGATACTATTCAGAATTTATTAATTATTAAGTGTTAATATAATAAAAGTTAATTCAGAATTAATTTTACTTTAATTTTGCTTATGTTGTTTTTAATTATCAGAAATATGTATTATAGATATTTTTATTTTAATTTTATCCTATTCCTCATGTATACTTTTTCACACTTTTCTTAGCTCTCTATTCCTGCTATCTGTCTTTTTGTCATGCCTTCAAGACTTAGCCCATTATGTATACGTCTTTGGTTTTGTCCTACCTGTGTTTTTTTTATTTTCTTATATTTATTAGGATGCTTTCATCTATATCTTCTCGATTCAAACTTCTTTTTATTCTTTTAATTACTTTAAATATATATTTCATCTTTCTTGTTAATATTTTAATTTTTAATCAAGAAATTAGCTCTCTAATTGCTATATAATTCTAGCACTTTATAAATATAGAAGATAGTTTTTATTTTTAATTTTCTTTTTATGATAAATCAGAATTTGTTAATTAAGACTTATATCTGCTTTATCTTATTTTTATCTTATTATAAAAAACTATTAAACCAATTCATTATCTACTCAGAAATAGTCTTAAATTTTTAAATTTTATTTTTAATTTTTTATTTTTAATTTTAATCAAAATTATTATTTTATTTATTATATAAAAATTACTTTTAACTAACGTTTTAAACAGCAGGTACCCAGTTATTATGTCCTAAGCATTCTACTTTTTGAAAACATAAAAGTATTAATGAACATTTAATTATAGATTAGTTTTAAAATTTAAATAATCAGAAACGTTTGTAAATATTTTCTTTTAAAAATTTAAGAGAAATAATATCATTAAAAAATTATTAAAATAACTTACTTTTAATTAAATCAGGAAAATTATTAACTTATAATTGGATAATTATTAAAGATAACTTTATCAAAAAAAGTATAACAATTAATTATCTT
>JABUQX010078532.1:12500-33698 GCA_015478945.1 Trachelipus rathkii
TTCCAGAGATTTATATCCAACTTCTAGGAGTAAGAGAGTACATCATAATTACATCCACACATCATCGGAAAGAAACATAAACAAAGATACCAGTTAACATCATGCATTAACATAGTATCAATAGGAAAAAGTAGATACAAGAAAACAATACCCGACAATCTAACACAACTTACACATGAATAAGATGTTAACATTTAACAAAGTTCACCACTTAACACCAGTAAAGTAACTAATCTTGCATACAAACTGAGGTCTCTTATTTCATTATTTTTTTCCAAGCATTGTTGGATAGAGTGCCAAGAAGGCACTCAACTTTTATTTAATAACAATTGACACAATTAAGAATATAGAGAGTATATAATTTAACAATATTTATTCACAATACTATTATTCTAATTATAATTAAACAGACAGATAACATGAGTAAATAATAACAAATAATGTATTTTATCAAATCTAATAAGAACATAAAAATAAGATTCCTTTAATATAAACATAACATTAGCAATTAATTGTAAATAGTTTACTGATTTTCAAAAAGCACTATAAATCAGATAAGATATCTAAACCTTCAATACACGTCCACCCCCACGCAGAAGCTTCATACACACCTTCATCGGCATGACACCTCATTTTGATCTATTGATCGGAAAGGCCTTTTTAGGTGTGATTTCCATATGAGGTGCCAGCACTATCCTTAGAGAAGTGAGTATCTCCCGGGAAGCATCTCTCCCACGTTAGTAGATAAAACAGGCATCACAACCAATATACTACAGCTTTATCTTTTTGTTGAGTACAAACAGTATGCTAATTAAGGTGATGACTCTTAACTTTCCGCCGTACAACGTTTTTTTACATATCGAGCCATCCAAACCACAAGCTATCATCGTGTTGTGACACTCACACTCAAAGGACCCCTACACTACACGGAGCATCCAAAGGATTGACCGCGTAATCAACTACGGGACAATACATAAGCTGAGCGTTCCACTACTGATTAACATTAATTAAGTTACATTAAAATGTAACATAACACTCGTACAAAAATAGTAAACCTATTCACACTTTTTAAAGCGTGCATATCTCTAACATATTTTATTGAAATTGAAATTTAACAATGATATTTTCTCTAAATATTTTAATACAATAATTTATTATACAAAAATCAATTGCTATAAATATATGTTAATAATCAATTCATGCCGAATTGCTACTATAGTGCTAAGGGCTCAATAATAAATATTAATTCAAGATAATATAAGGTATTAAGATATTCTCATTGAAATAGACATGAGTCTGTACAATAATAATACTTACAGCGCTGTTTTAGTAATTAAGCAGTAAATTTATATCAGATATATCAAACCACCCATATTACCCTGCAGTCTTCACCTACCTACATCATCCCGCCTCATGATCTTAATTGAACTATTTAGATTACAAGTATCATAATTTCGAAGTATCATTTTTAGATATTACATTAACATACATTATAAATAAAAATATCTTCAGGTTCTCTAAATTTCATCATAGATTCCATAGTTCTATTCCAACTAAAGAAACAATAAAGTATTTATGAGCATCAATAAAATTGACTACTATACGTATAATAAACCTAAACTAAGATATATAATTGATACATAATGCAAAACCTAATACAATCCTTACGCGAGTATTGAAAATAATAATATACGCGCTACACATCAATGAAAATTCCCTACTATCCAAAGGGATTAACGTAGCACAGCGTCTAATAACAATTCCTAGCTATCGACATTATTGCTCCCATTATTCCTTCCCACAGCACTACTTAAGCAACAAGGTAACTAAAGCAACAGATATCACATTTATTATCATTACGAGAATCCCATCTAGATTCATAGCACTCCATAGGGTGCTGCGGCACACATCTTATGGAATCAGCTAGCCTTTTATTTCAGGTTCTCTAGATTTATGAGTGAATTGACTACAACATAACCATTCTTCTCCTCATCAACAAAGAGCGAGAGTGTATTACGCTTGCCAAAGCATCTTAATATATTATTGTCAAACGTGATTGGGACAACCAACGGATTAATACAATATAGGCGAACCAAGAAAATATTTTGTGTGGCTGACACATACCTACTCCACTCTCACTTATTACATACAATCAAAAACTTAACCCAAAAGAGGTCAATCTGTCATCTAGACCACACTCATTGGTCAATAATATAACTGAAACAAGTAATACTATATCTATCATTTAGACAACATATAACGCTATATAGCAAATCAGTGATATATGTAATCGAAAGGAATATCCCACACTGCCTTACGATAGGTATCCCTTTTAAATTAAAACCCTAACCTACTTCGAATAAACAGTTTTCAATTAAACCCGTCAAGCTTCAACCTCTGCCGCAGTCGACCTGACCGAAAACATCATCCACCTCACCTTGGCCGAAGCGCTCCCAAGTGCGGCGTTGGACGCCCTTCAACATTGTGAAATTAGAGGTGTGTAACTGCTTCGAAGAATTGTGAGGGGTTCGATTCACCCGAAGGCTCGGTGCAAAGCCGGCACTATCTCAGGAGACTCCTCTCAAACCTCCATATCACGTATTTTTTAAATTATAATTAACAATAATTTCCTGACTAACTTATTTTTTACCAACTACTTCTCAAAATCTCCTCAGCTCCAATACCATTTTCCTCATTTACTATATTCTACATATTACCTCTTATACTTAGAGGACATATACAACTAACAATCATGTTTTGAGGATATCATATTATTCTTCGGAGTTCGGCAGAAAAGTATTACTGAGGATAACCTAAGCACTATCATCAGAAATATTAAGCACGCTGATACATAATTCTTGTCATCAACCGTGAAAAACCAGTGGTCATACTTCAATTTTAAATTCTCACTTTATAACAAAAAACTAATAACCTATTCTTCATATTGTACTCCTTACTTATTTAACTTGCACGTCTTAACAAACAAATGGCCCTAAACTTCACTATACTAGAAGAGACCTACCCTATATATTAACACATTTCATCCTCATTTATTTTCATCTTTCACTAAAATAAGTTAACTTACAATCAGTTTCCTTTTAGACTATTAAATATCATTATATCTCGACCTTTTTCGTTTCAACGTCTTGTTTTTAAACCTAGAACACAATTCGACTCAAATCTAAATCGATCCTCTTATTTTCTGGAGATGATTGCTGTTTTTCCACCCGGAGATGACTCAACTCATTTTAGGTCGATAGGGCAAACATCGTATCTTTTCCTTCGCCTCCTGGCGAATATCCAATCACCATCCCAGTTTTGAAGAATCGATCCAGTGACACTCGGTAAACATAACTTGATAGTCAGGTTCCGAACTTAGCCCCGACTCAGTCCCTAAAACTACACAAATATTTTATGATTAGCAACCTTTCTTTTAAAATCTTTACTGCTAAAAGAAATATAACTTTTTAAACAATTTAGTCTAACCGTTTCCTCTTCTAAAAACTTTTATATATTATGCTCCAAAAAGCAGAACATCATTAGACCTCTTCTTGCTAATTCACCATCTAGTTAACATTACAGTTTTCATTACTTATATCCTGGCCCCAGGAAATATTAAAGGCGGTCATCTAGATGCACTTCTTGGAGTTTATGATACGTTCTTATAACACTCCTTGGACAACTTTTTTTTCATAGAACAGGGGGGAAAAATTGCTTAACATAGGAAAAATGTAGATGTGTAAAATGATTTAGCTCGCATCTTCGGCGACTCGTAGACCTTTCGAGATAACTGACTCGCTCGAAGGCTGTTTTACTCTCTCTTCAGTAACACCCAAAGCTAAAATGGACCTTTTACTTTAATATATCAGTTAGTTCATCATTCAGTTCGTCACTATTCCCTCGTCTTGGGTCTGCTTCTCGCCTTTTGTACCTTACATTTTCTCGCGATCTCAACGCCTTTGCTTAAATATTCTTTACACATTTAACTAATTGGAACAATAAAAAACTATTAGCCACTACCACCTACAAATCACCACTATAAAAAAGAATATAAATAAAAACAATATTTTATATTTATCTTTTCATTCCATATTTTGGTACAGTTCAATAATTATAAAGATCTATACCTTGGGTAACACTCAAAATCTACTCTTCTTCTCTTTCTATCGGCTCTTTCTTAATTTCTTCTCCATTACTGTTTTCTTGTTCTCCAATGGCTTACATTTTCATCTCATTCCGAGTCTTATTTCCTTGAGCCACGAGCGCGTGCCACTATTGATACTTTCTTTGAAAGATCTTTTCAGTGTGTGAGGACATGCTCTCAATCTTATATTTTGGTATAAATCTAACTACATACTAACTATACTATTTTATAAACCACTAAGCTTTTACCTAATCCCACCATAATTTATTTAAGTAATTTACCTTATCGCCTTCCTCTTGCCACTGTCCTCTTAGGGAACATCTGCCTAAATAAAGGTGTCTATCGCCCTATACTACTACACACACTTTTATTAAACTTTAACCCAATTTATCTATTTAACACAGGGTTACATTAAGCTCCCTCTCTACCACACATATTGCAATTGCAATTATTTTATAACAAGGGTACTTTAAAAACTACAACTTACTTACGTGGCACCACTGTAAACTAGAAAATATAATTTATAACATCTTTTATTATAATTATCATAATAATCATCTAATAAAGTATTATTTTGAGTTTTAATTTACCCTTTTCATAATAATTTAGCAATAAAGGATGAATTGATGTATAATATCTTATTAAACAACAAACTTACGTATTATTATAAAACATATTATAGTTATATAACACACAATTGTATCGCAAAACACTTAAATATATAGGTCCGAATTAAATTCCGGTTGAAAACTTGTACGATTTTACGGCTTTATGAATAGATCAATTAGTGATTTTATTAATAAGAGTCGCAGTCTCATACAGACACAACCTGACTTAAAATAAAACACATATAGTAAATTTCGCAGTTCCTACGTAACGCATGACACAATCTTTAAAAATAAACAAGTAATTTAAAATCCAATTCTTTACCTCGATCCTCAATTCGGGCAATGAGTCCAAAATAAACTTACAATACTTATTCCTTCATCGTTTCCTAAATCAAACCCTTTTAGAAATATTTGCTATTTCCTTCGTCTTGCGACGATCCTTCTGACAAAACTATAATCAGGAAGTGTACATTTAGGGTTTTACAATTTTACATGTAGGCTTAAACTGTTAATTCAAAAATGGAAACAAGACAAGTTATCCATTTCTCTGTAAAGGGCTAATGAGGCTGGACAGTTATTTTCTCCGAACACTGAGAGAAATGAAGATCACAACGGTAAAACATGATACATTACATAAATTTGAATGAGAGAGAATGTTTCCCGGTTCTCCTTGTCTTTATTAGGCCAACGGAAGAGAACACATTATCCTTTGAGGGAAACGTGTAGATGCTACTGCGTTTCGATAATACTGCTCTTAAATTCTAGCAAGTGAACTTTATAGATATATCCAACTATCATAAAAATTTTAGGATTTCTCTCGTATTTTCACTTACCGTTCAATATTTTATTTTTCCTTAATTTACTTTTTTTTCTGCTACTCTTCTTCACGGTTGAGCTTACTATCTATATGAGTTGCACTAGTTGGCTTTATTCCTTTTCCTAGCTCTTATTCGGATAGAGGACCATCTTTCTTATTATTCTCTTTTTCTTGTGTGTGGTTTCTTTTTTCGTCCTTCTTGGCTCACGTTGTTCGAGCGAGCCAGCTAGGTCAACAATCACCTTTTCCTAAATTTTTTATACTCCCACAAGTCACGCCCCTCTATCCATTTAAGATAAGCTCCTGGATTGAGTCTCCAGACTAACACATCACACACCTTCCTTTTCATCAAGCTGGCTCTGTTTAAACTTAAAAAACTTAAAAAAGAATTCAAAAACTCACAAAAAAATTATATTAAACTAAAATAATACAATATTGAAAGATTATTAAAAGTAATCCTCCTAAACACAGAAATCTTTAAAATTACTCCGAGTCACACTCTTGTAATACCATATAGTTTCGATTTTTTATCCTTAGTCACTTAACAACTTCCCAAATCATTGCTTCTTTTGCACCGTCACCCTAATAATAACATTAAATCTAATAAATTAATAATAATAATAATAATATAATATTATAATAATAATAATAATATAATAATAATAATAATAATATATAAAATAATAATATAATAATAATACATAATTATTAATATTGTCAGTAACATTTAAAATATTATTAATCAGAATTAAGAGGATACATTTGATTATTTATTTGAGGCATAGATTATTATCAAATATATTTAATGCTTTGAGATATAATTAATAAATCGTAGGATATATTATATTCATATATAATATATACATATATTCATACAATATACTTTAACAATATATATATTATATTCTGATAACTAAGCAATTAATAATTAATTAAAAATTAATATATAGTAACCTAATTGGTACATACTAACACTTAAACTTTCGCATTCCAGGCTATTAGCGCATCATTATTTTCTACTAATTTAACATCACTTGCACTATACACAATATCGAAGCATGTCGCGTCACTCTATTCACGAGCGTTATTGCCCATTCCGTGTGACTCAGTCTATTACTACTAAATAAAAATAATAGATGAAATTTGAATAAATTAAATCATAATATGAAAAAGATTAAATACTTAATATGCACTCTTTCTTATAGCCACAGCAAAACGGTTAAACCACATCTCATCTAACCAATACATTTTAACTTTCCTTCTGTCTGTGTGCTACCACTCTTGCCTCATATTCTCACGACCCTTGTTTCAGATCAGCTCATCTCGGTGACTGATACTGGTGTTCATACACTTCCTTCTGCTATACTCTGGCATTATTTAATCTGTCCCTATAATCCTAACTTCTCCTCATCCAACAATTAGCTACTCAGGCTGGGTTCGTTCCAAATCTAGTCGGGCCCCCACTGTAATGGAAAATATACCTTTCTAAGTATTTTTCAGAACACTTTTAATAATTTATTAATAAACAATATATAATATATTTTCGCTGTTTGTAATTTTATCCGCTTTCCATATATTAATTGCAATACTAGAGATTAAGCTGATAAACTCTTTAATACTACAACTCACGTTCTTGGGTCAGAACTATATTCTTGCCTATAACACAATACCCATGTTTTCCACACCACTCTCTCACATAGATTAAATTAATCCTTAACACTATTTCATTCACTTATTTACTGATTTACAATTAATTAGAAGAAACTACGGGAGAGTTGAAATCTATATATTTCGCAATGATCCCGTGCTAAAACAGCAATCATCTTTTAAGATAGAACGAACAATAGATTAGTGAAAAATATTTCGGCCAGTTCCTCACTAATCACCACACTTGTGAGATAAATACACAATTTCTAGATTTAAAAAATCAATTCTTGCCGGTCGGATTCGCTCCAATTTTGGGCAATTAGTCAAATAAACTTACGAAGTACTTATTCCTTCATTCGTTTCTAAATCAAATCCCTTTTAGAAATTTTGCTATTTCTTTCGTCTTACGTCGAACCTTTCCGACTGCAGATTGTGTCCAACACCGAAGCCACGTCGACCTTGGACTCCCTTGCCAGCCAAACAGGCACGCTATCCCTTATGCGTTTTCTCGACCCCTGTAATTTCACCGGCTTGGTCCCAGGGAATTGGGGCTTCTGGGGCTGGCGCCTGTCGCCCGTTCATATCTCTTAATTCAATCTATTTCTTCTAATATCTAAAGATTTTTATAATTTCCCATTCTGCTGGAAGCGCTGGCATTTATGTATACCGATTTCCCTGAATGTATAAAATATCATTAATATCCAGAGAGCCTTCTTGACCCTTCTTCCGCGAGCACTGAGAGAACTTTTCGTGAAATACTTCGAATTATTTCGCGTTTGACCTAATAGACAATTCGCTATCCAGTTTTGTATTCCTGTTTTCTACGTCCAGACTCTATTTTTGGGATATACCTCTCATTATATAATAAATGCTATACACAATCGATTCGGATATATCACTCACTGGGATCCACTTAAAATTTCTAGCTAAGTGTGAGAAATTAAATAATATTGTACATAACTATCACACTTCTTTCTAATCTCTGTGTATTTCACTACTGACCTTGAGTTCTCTTAGCAGCGGTGTATCTGCTCAATCAAATTTTTTTATCTACTTTCGAGCGTAGAGGTATTACTTTGTTGACCTTGAAAATTTCCATATATCTTCATTTTCCTAACTTTTCAACAATAGCAAACTCTGTATGTTTAGTCCTTATTTTGCGTCTCGTTTTCCAAATTACGTCACTTACTTTATGTGCTCGTAAAAGTTGATGAATTGTGCGCACAGTCACGCATTCTCTTTTAGTAGTTGGTGTTGTTTCAGTTAACATATATCTTAGTGGACCGTGTGGGTTGGCTAAAATCCAGATTTTTCTTTTTCTCAAAGCTATTTGGACTCGGGTATTGTTATATACTAGGCATCGCGTTCATCATATTTTATATATATTTATATATATATATAGTATATATTATATATATATATTATATATATTATATATATATATATATTAATATATTATATATATATTATTAATATATATAGGCTCTTTTTATAATGCTCTCTCTTATTATAGCTCTGACTTAGGTGTAGATTTCTCATTTCTAGTATATTATTCCTTATATACTTTTATAATCTCTTTAATATCGTCATTAGTTTATCTTAGTATGATTATTATACTCATTCTCGATTTACCCTTCCCATATCGAGGTCTTAGTTTGAAATTGAGAATTTATAGCTTATTCTATACTTCCTCCTTTTCTACTTGTAATGTTAAATTGTGTGGTGTTACCCTACTAAATTGGTTATATATATATGTTAATTTACTAGTATTTATTCATGTAAGACAAACAAATCTTACTTTTATTTAAGTTATTAATTCTTTACCTCATATTTTTAGTTAACTTTCTATTATCTACTGTAATTATCGACTATTATATAGTTTATATACTTATAATTCCAATCCATAAATCCATAGAGTAATATGACTATATCTAAATTACTTCACTCAATCTTTACTACTCAGTTACAAATCTGAGCTTCACCTACTTTTTTAGTATTAATCTTAGAGTGCTCTATCGTCTATCAGCTTTTTACTGAAATTTCCAATTTACTATGGTATATATATATAAGTGAGTAATAGACGTATGGTGCTTCAACTAAAATTCTGGATATACGGGTAGCCGGGATTAGCTTTTTTATGTAAAACTTTTTAACAAACTGCTATATTATTTAGAAACTAAATTTCTTTTTTATTATATTACACCTCCTCTCTATAAAAAACATCTTGTGACTCCTCCTTTGACGGCCTCTAACGTCTCACCTTTGAATTTAAAAAGAGAAAACATTATAATATATTTACTTGGGTCTATTAATATATATGCATTAAACAACAAATTGCTTGGTAAAAAACCTATCAGCTAATTACTATATAGTTTAGCTATAAGTGACCTATATATCAAATAGATAAGTAGTATTGAAAATATTATATCTATTTCTATATTACATAGTTAGTCGAATAATATATTATTTTTCCTTTACACTCTTGCACTGTACCTATATAATATTAATAATAAATATATTAATATATATATATATATATATATAATATATATATATATAATTGTATATCTATAATTATATTATATTATATATAAATAGCCTGCCCATCAGTATAATATATATATTATTATATTATATTATATATTATACCAAATAATTTTATAATTTCCATAATTAGAAGTATAGTAAAATTATATAAATTATTGACTTTAGAGCATATTTTTTGTATTTTACCCTTTAGGATTGAATAAATATATAAATTTATGTACATAATTAAATATTTATTAGTAACGTTAATCTAGATAACTCATAAAGATATAATAATTTATACCAAACTTACATCTAATTCACTACTTTAGCTTAGACGAGGAATAGAGGTACGATCACTAAAGTACTTCCTCTAGATGCTCATTTTCCTTTATTAAAAAAAAAAAAAAAAATGTCTTATCTGCTATATCATCTCGCCCCCACAAAACCTCCCTCGAGGAAAATTCACTTTCTTCTCTCGCAAACGTCCATACTAGCTTCCTCACCCTCATCAGAAAACAAATTTTGCCTTACACATTCTCATTCACAAAGCATTAATTCCATTATTACACATCAAATTTTATTCTTCTTTGCTGTGCGTGACGTGGGCGTGCACACCAATTTCTCTGACCTTCCTAGTCAACCACTCCGCCTCCCAAGACTATCATCACGCTACACCACTCTGATCACTACCACCCACTCATCTCTCAGGGTGTCCAAAACCATCTTAACATTCCCAATTCTCCGCTCTTCTCACCAAACCATTCTCCCAATCACATCTCTCTCAACATAATGATCGAAACATCCCATTCCTAATCCTCTCATTTCTTTTACTAACTCCACACACCGCTCTCACCCTTTCATCTCAAACAACTTCAACTTCTTCCTTGACCTAGGCATTTTAACCCCATGTTTCACAACCTATAGTAAACCGCTGGAACACAAATCTCATTTCAAAACGATACTTATCTTAAGTTTAAGTGAAAAATCCCCCTCTTTCCATAACTCCCTCAGACCACTCAGTGCTCTCTTCCTCTCCTACTCTGTGATCTATCCTCTACCTTGCATCCCTCCTTCCGTTCCCAATCTCCATACGCGTAGGATATTCGGAAAACCATATTACTTCTTCTAAAACTACACCTCCAACTTCTAATCTCTAACACCCACATTCACCTCATTGTTTCCTCCTCCTCAATTTACACGTAACACTTTACTCTTATACATTTGTGATATTTTAGGTGCATAAGAACTCCTAATTTGCCCACAGACATTCTCTCATCTGCCAAAACTAACTTTAATCCACATACTTATTCCCTCTAATTAGACTTCTGAATTCTTCGCCACTAAGGCCCGAGTAAACTGGGGTTTTCCTATTCGCCGCAAGCAGTATCATGTACACATTTATCGCCATCACTGGTCCACGCCTCTATCCATCAAGTGGCTTCCCGCACATCCTCCCCTCCCTTTCATCAATCTTACCTCTTTACAGATAACACTCTCGGTTAGGGTCCTAAATAAAAGTTATATATATACTAAGAGTACTTTAAAATATATGTAAATTACTGTCCATCATATTTATCATTTACAATACAACTATATACTTGACCCTTAGCTATTTAATATTTACATATTCTGTGAGTATCCTGACTTTTAGTAGCACATACTTTCAATTTCTTTAATATTTATTGGTTACTATTTAATAGCCCCCCTACCTCGTAGGTGAGCCCCTATACCTACAAAATATAATAATTAACGTCACTGTGGAAGTGATATATATATAATAATAAAAGTTAATTTATTATATTTTATCATTATGAACTATATATATCTAATCCTATGCATATTACCGATATATATACTATACGTATATTATATAAACTACTATTATGCGTTTCGCCCTTCATAATTTAACATATTGCTACGTGATGTAGTATATTAGTGAATGAATACCCCAGATACGTTTGTTTTACGTAGTGATATATTAGTAGTGTGACTACTATATACTATTTATATTTACCAGCTATAGTAGTTATTGAATGTTAGCAAGAAAGTATAAAGTAGGTAATATTTAAATATATCTATTTGTACATTCTCTTTATATATTTTTATATTTAAAATATTCGGCAAAAGTTTGATAAAGTTAAAGAATGGTAAGTATAAGTGGAATTAAGATTGTAAATACGGCTTAGTATTAAATAGCCTGAAACAGATGATTTTATTGAAGAACCAAAATAAACTTTTTCTGGAGTTCAAAAAAAATTTCAAACAGAGTTCAGAAAATATTAAGTATATGTTAAGTATTTTTTAGGAAGAAAAATTCTTTAAGTGGCAGTGGTCATTTCTGGTATTAATGTGGCGACAGAAGGTGCCGTGAGCCATCTTCGTTAAAATATATTTCTTAAAAAAACTGAATTAATATAACTTTTTCCAGAAACGTTAGCAAGATTTTATTTGTGTGAGGAAGCGTTAGAGAAAAATTTTTGGTCTCAATCTGTCTGTCAGGCTTCTAATACTGTTTACAGACGACCTAGGATATACATGTATATAGTAATCAAGTTTAATATTTATACTTATATATATATTATAAAGTAGGTAAATTTTATTAAAATAAAGCAACTTGTTGATATATATAATTATAGGGATATATTATATTAAGTTTTTTTATTTTCAGTGTTTTCAGTAATAATAATAAAGAATTATATATATTAATATATATATATGTATATATAATATATTCTAGGTTATCATATTTAATGTTGATTTTCGATATAAATTATCCCAGTAGTGTTATATAATCAGATTACGAGTTCGTGTAAGATGACTCAGTTTTATTAATGTGAGTGATTGATATATAAGGTAATATTATCATTTAAACATCAATGAAGATTATATTTTACTTCTATACTGCGATTAATTATTAATGATATTATTGATATTATTAGTTTAGTATTCAAAATGAGGCACATGAAAACAAATATTTAATTATTTGATTATTGATATAATACTAAATTAATTCTCTTCAGTTAATTATTTGATTATAGAGTTATTATTATTGATTAATATATTATTATTATTATTATTATTAATTAATATTTATTCCAATATATATTTTTAATATGTATATTATTTTATTAGTGTATTAAATTTGAATAAAAGTAGTAATGAGTTACCTATAACTAAGTTTGCTCTCATTATTTTTGTCTAATTATTATTATTAATGTAATAAATAACTAATACTGACCTCTAGGAATCTTCATGATAAATTATAATTTATAAGTATAGGAATTAAGATTCGAGCTAAGCTCAAAACGAAACATTCGATTGTGGGAGGCAACTTTGCGAAGAGAGATTAAAATGTATTTTATATAAGTCACGTTTATTAGAGGACTAGCCTCCAAAAATATTCCCTCGTCTATTCATACCTTATATCTTGAATTGGAATACTAAAAATGACGAGAGAGGTTGGGGGAGCCATGGATAAATATGTACGTTAGTGTATTATATTATAATAGAATAATATCCAGTCTCGTGAACATTTAGACAATTTCCTAAGAATGGCTTAATATTATAATTATAGCGGTGAGTATGAAGGCAGGAATGTGTTAATTAGAATGATTATTCTCCTTTAGTATTATTATTATATACAGTATATTAGTAATCATGTGATATTATTATAGTTGTGAGTGGTGAGTGAGTAGGTGTGTAGAGGTAATATAGTCAATGTATATAAGTTATAGGATTAGTGAGTATAGTGGGGTATAAGGGGGTTATATATGATAAAGTGAAAATATATTATATAATATATATATTATAATATATAGGTTTAATAGGTTATATTAGTACCCAATATAACCAAATAATGAGAGAAATTTTGGAGATAAGAGAGGTGAGGATACTATGAGTATACTCATATATATTATATATACTTAATATACTATATAATTATTATTAGCTGATGATTAAATATATATATATATATATCATAAATATATATATATATAATATAAATATATATATATAATATTATATAAATATATATATAATATATATATTATATAGTATATATAGGTCGTTTGTTCCTGTGGATGAAGCCGACAGGTCTTTATTTGAGAAAACGCAATCGTTACTAATATAATCGCGAAGGATGCGTTTTATTCGAAAAGGATATAGATATAAAGAAAAAATTAAATTAAAAATTAAATAAATAAAATGATATAATGATTAAAAAAAATGACTGAGCAATGCGAAATAAAGGATTAAATTTAAAATTGAAAAATAAATTTATAAATTCTTTAAAATTGAGAAAGTTTTATTAATATTGGTGTATTTAAAACGATAATGAAATGAAAGGAAAAATTAAAAAGAGAGAGAAAATTTGGATCGAGCTTAAATAAACGCCCGAGAGAGCGTACAAGAATTTATACGCGATAACGATGTAATATCTATTAAAAACGAGCAGGACAAATGCAACCCTGGTAGGCACAGAATTACCGAAGTTTAGATACCAGGTAGCCTTCAAATTTTATCCTACATTCCTTCAACTTCATTTACACTTTGGAAGAAACTATTTTTGTTAAGCAGGATTCTTATTAACTTTAGGATTTTAAATTAACAGTCCTGGAGCTATTAAAACAAATATAGATAAATTTAGAGAAAATATATAGTGAGAGGAAAGGTCTTTAATTGTTTTATTAAGGATTTTGTAATTACTTGAGGTAGTTAGCTTAACTATTGGAAAGTCTATGTAAAAATAAAGCAAAGCTAAAAAAAACATATTTTTTTTTTGGCTCAATTAAAAGATAATATAGGTATGGTTAATATTTTCTTAATTAATCAATTTAAATAGTTAAATAAATATCCACTAATTAATTAGTGCCATAAAAATTATTTCGGGTTATTAATAGGGGGGACTGTTTAAATGTATAAATAGATCATTTTGAGTATGCGTGCCGATAATTTTGTTTCATATATACAGGACCATAATATAAAATAACTGCTGGTCTTTAACTCTATTATTTAACTTTATACTTAAAGCACTCAATCTTGGTAAAAATTTAATGAATATTGTTCTGAACGACCTCATTAAAAGATTAGTATGATGACCAGCAGTGTAGCATGCTAGAGGAAACAAGAATAAAGCGGGGGTCACGGAACCATACCCCCGCTTCTACGAGGTGACAACTATAAGTAACTAAATATATTATCAATAATATTGGTGTTATTCCAATTTGGATATACAACGAGTATATAATTGGCGTTATTTTGAGTGATGAGAAAATTGATTATGATATATAACATGTAGAGGTGAGAATAGTAATCGTAAATTAAGACGTAGATTTAGGTATTTAGGTGATTATGTTAGATAGATAAGGGTATATAATATGTCAGAAGAGATAATAATGATAATAAGTATACATTCTGAGATGTAAAATATTATTGGTATTATCATGTGGAATAAGTATATAATAGGATATTAATTATAATACTGAATTGAGATTATATATATATTCGTGGAGTAGATTGCATTAGTATAGGTGAGTATAATTCTCTAGCTGGGAAAATTATTTATAATATAAGACCGCCGGAGAGATATATACTCACCTAGTAAATAAGTAGTGACGGATTTGATTATATTCATTAAATATGTTTTGAATAAATTTATATATATTGATGAGCGATATGATGATAAATAAATGTTTAGAAGAATATTTAAGGCAGAGTTCGAGCATATGCTTGAATTTGCAACATAAAATGTATCTATATATATATATATATATATAATGAATGTTCGTATGAATATTTTAGTATATATATTATATTAAATAAAGTTATGTTTTTTAATTTAATTTGAAAAAAAAATAAGTGTCGTGAGGATCCGCACAGGCCCTCTCATGAGAACCAATCCTCCTAGAGGACCCAATAACGCATTTCCACTTTTTCACAAATTGCGTTCATGAAGACACATTATGACTTTTTCAATGACAAAGTATGAATTATACTTTTCAAGCACTTTAAGGAAAGTCATATCACACTTCCCTTGCCGAGTCATATGATCTTATGAAAAATAATTTTTCGGAGAGATTAATCACATAGACTCTTGAGAGTTTAAAATTAAGCGTCACTATGTTACTAGGAACATTGGATTTTATTTATTGACATAGCACTGTGATACTTAGATTAGTAATGAACTATGCCATGTTATATTGTAAAATTATTTCATTTATCGAGGTGTAAAGTTGCTTATGCTAAAAATATATATAATTAATGTATAGAGAGGAAGGGAGTCCCGGCCTCCTGTCTTCCTATTAAAGACTGTATTGGAGAAATGGAACATTAATAACATTGGAAATGTTGTTGAAATGTATCGTGAACAAATTCTGAAGAGATCCAACTTTAGAAGTTTGTTGAATTTGTATCTTTTGCACGCATCTTCTGAACATGTGATGATCCTCATCCACACCAAACGAAAAAATAGACAACGAATAGCGTTAGACGTATTTTGTCAAGAACTGCAAACAAATGACTATTTGATTTTGTGGCATGTGCCATGTGCCATGTGGTGCCATGTATCCAATGCTTTCAATACACATGAATTTGGTCTCGAAAAGATCAAAAACATTGTGTTCGTGGCTGTTGTTAACTTATGTTGATGGGTATATGGGTTGTTTTTCGCATTCTGTTACTAGCAATTATCTGACTCAGCGTAATATATTGTGGGGATGACCTCTGCACCTGCAGTGTTTCGGTTATATGTTATTTGGATTTTCTGAGGGTTCCTGTCATTACCGCCTGCTCCTCGACCTGACGACCCCAAGCCGGTAATCTGCATATAAGCGTTTAGCGGCAGAAAGGTCTTTCGCGATCGCGGTCAGTACATTCTGAAATGTGCATGATGGATTGTAATAATGTGCATGATTGTATGATAGTATTTTAGGTGGTCCGTGATTAGGCGCTAGGTATATAGAGGGCAGTGATGGCGGGTAGTAAAGGAAGATCTGATGTGCGTCGATACTGCTTAGGTCTCGTATTGAAATGCCGGAAATGAAAAGCCATTTACCGAAAAAATGAAAACTAATCTTCTAAATTTTACTGAGGTATTTAGTTAATCGGTTGACGCCGAAGTGATAATCGGGGGGAGAACAGAGCAACGAAATATGGGGGGAGGAAAGAGCAGAGTTGTTCACTTCAGGGTGTCAGGAGAGAGGGATTATGAGATTTTTTTTTTTTTTTTTTTTTTTTTTTTTTGGCCTTTAAAAAAAATTTTTGATGTTTTTTGTCAGTTTTTGTGGTGTTTTGTTGAACACCTTTCAAGAAGAGAAAAAATGCGAAGATTTCGATATATCGCCCTAAGAAAAATATCGCAAAAAATATTCGAGATTAATTCGAGCCATAAAATTATCGGTATTCAATAATCGATATTTTTGAAATCTGTTTAATTTTTCAAACTCCGATCTAACTATTGAATGGCAAACATATATCGAAACTTCGTTTGTAAATATTGCGGAGATAGATCTGCCTTTCACGAATTCTTGGAGTTCTTCTATTTTGTTGTATTGAATTCCAGAGAGACGAGAACTTGATGTTATCTTACTTTTGGTAGGAAATAAGTCAATAAGTCCAAGTTTTAGGAATAATTTGTGAAATATTAGTTTTTCGCGCTTACTTGACTGCCACGCTAATTTCTTCAAATGACTTCAGCCAGTTGGACAAATTTTTTTTTTGGTAAGGACTGACCCACTGGTAAGAACCGGTCGAGATATGTTATCAAATAGAATAATTAAAGAGCCTTTTATCTTCTTGATATTTCTTCCCCAGCGAGTATATATGTTGAATTCGCAGCGAATGGAAACAGCCTCTCAAAGCTTGAAATTTTTTTAGGGTTCTGTAGATTTTACCAAGACTTACTGCTAAAGCATGAATGATTAATAGTGTTTAACAACAATTTCTGCTAGTTGAAATAAGTTCACAAACTTGTTAAGCAAATATATAAAAGATATACAAAATATGAGAAAGTTGCCGCACATTATTTAGACTGAGAGATGACTCTAAACCACAATTATTAACTAGCTACGATTTTTTTTTCATAATTCTCGATGGACACTATTTATTTGTTAGTTATTAGTTTTCTAGAAACATTATTTAATTTCTGCACTAATGTCACCAGTGAAACACCATGTATAAAGATATCCATAGGCAATAAGAATAGGATTTTTGTCGGACATTTTTCTGATGATGCCCTTTTAGAATTGAAAGTAAATTCAAATATTTCAACGAATAAGAGGCGTGGCTTTCTTTCAAATTCTAAATATAAGCCACGCCTCGAATCGTACGTCATCAACATGGTAACAATTCATTAATATATAATATATAGATAATATATTATAAGTCTAGAATTAGATATAAAATACCTAATATTAATATATATATATATATATATATATATATATATGGAAGAGAGAGAGAGAGAAGTAGGAGAGAGAAGAGAGGGAGAGACAGGAAGAGAGAGAGAGAGAGAAGAGATGAGAGAGAGAGAGAGAGAGAGAGAGTAAGAGAAGAAGGGAGAGAGAGAGAGAGAGGAGGGAGAGAAGAGGAGAGAGAGAGAGGAGAGGAGAGAGTAGAGGAAGAGAGAAGAGTAGAGAGAGAGGAGATGAGAGAGAGAAGAGAGAGAGATGAGAGAGAAAGTGAAAGACGAAGAGAGAGAGAGAGAAGAGAAGAAAGAAGAGAGATAGAGAAGAGAGGAGAGAAGTAGAAGAGGAGGATGAGAGAGAGATGGAAGAGAGAGGAGTCCAAATATAATCTTACTGAATTTCTAAGAGTTGATTATTCTGTTAGGGGGTTGGTGTTGAGAAATGTACGTCAGAGAGGTTGAACAAAATGAGACTTAAGTAGAAACATATATTGTGGACCTGAGACAGACTGTTTTTTTGGAAGAGCGTGTCACATTCTAAGCTCTTCTCAAAGGAAGTGTCCTGTGATTAGAAAGTTCAAAAAAAAGGAGAAAAATATCACAGGTAAATGAAAAATTCAAGAAATAAAAAAGTGAATAGAGAGTCGGAGTTATCAGTTATATAAGTAAAATATATATAATTTATATATAAAATACTATATATATATATAATATATATAATGCTTCATACATACATATACGTATATGGATAATTGTATATGTATGGACTTTAATGTACTCCTTTTAGTTTCAGCAGTTTTATATACTTTTCAAGAAATTGAGCTTAGAAAATAAAATATTCAAAATCTAAAGATTTAACATAATTGAGATAATTATAATATAATATTAAAATATATAAATAATATAATTATTAATCATATATATATATATATATATATATATATATATATATATATATATATATATATATTATAATATATAAAATAATTATATATCGTAAATATCACGTCAAATTAATGCACCACAAGACGTGGTAAGAGGTAAAAAGTTAAAACGAGAAAACAGTTATTGCAGGCAAATAAATTAAGATGTTTGATCCTCCAGAACCATAGTTGATAGTGTGAGGTGTCCTAAGGTGCAGCCCAAAGGGTCTCCAGTAAATGTCGGAGGTTCGGCGCTGCAAACCCATAATGTTGTACGTTACGGCGAAGGCCGCGGGAGTGTCGGTTTGTTCTCAATATCCGTGTATGTAAGTCCCCTCTTGGCAGGATGACCTGCCTGACACCGTCGGCAATGCTCCGATGATAGGAGAATGTCCTGGACGTGATTATCCTATCCATAGCGTCGTTGGCAGTTCTGGGAGGGTCCGTGGGGGGGGGTTGCAGCTGTCGGATCCGTCGGGATAAAGCACAAATGTCCGGACTATATGCTGGCCACGCCAATGCGAGATAATTTGAACCGTCCTAAGGTAGTCGTTCACAGCATTGAGCTCATTGTTGTGCTCTTCATTATCCATGCCTACTGATGAAAAAGTCCACCGATTATAGGGGCATAGCAGACATATGTTCGAGGATGTTCTGTGAATATAATTACTGGCTGCAAGAAGTGCCTTCCATCGAAGATAAAGACTCCGTGGCCCGATAAAGATTGCCTTCCCAGACCAATAGCCGACTACCCCTCCAACGGCGGGCTACCTGCAGCCAACATTCGCCAGTATGCGCCGAACTCTCTATCCGTCGGTGCGTCGGTAAAATAAGACTTAGCATGCACGCACTTGTCCGAGGCGTAGAGAGGACATCTCTCGAATACGCCGTAAAGAGCGCCTTTGGCCAATCGTCGACCGTCCAATGAATGTGTTCTCGGGCAAATGTCACGTCGCGTCCCTTCGACTGTGGTCGGGTGTGCGGGGGGAATATTTTTTCACTATGACAGGCCTCCGATGGCCGGTAATTATGTCTCCGCAAGGCGGTCGACGCAACTGTATGTCACTCACCCTGGTGGCCGGTGTACCCTCCGCCAGCTGTATCTACAGATGTCGTGCCGTTGTGAGGGCTCTCGTAATGCACGCGGTTTGTTTTTGTCGGGTGGGTTTGTTTTTTTTGTTTTTGTTGGAGGGGCGGGTTTTGGTCGCACTCGTCAATGCACGCATGGACTCTTTTGTTTATAAATCGTGTTTCGTTCCCCAAGTGCTTTGTGTTATTATCTTTCTATCTCTCGCTTTCTGTTTTTGGCGATTCTATTTTTGTTCTTATTGGTGTTTTTCCTGGTACCTTTTATTGTTTGGACTATTCTTTTCGTTGCAATCTTGTGTTATGTCGTCTGTCTTTAATTTCTGTTCTTCTTTTTGTAATTGCGTTTTTTCGATCCATAGTGATCCTCGTGGACATTTTTTTTTTCGTGTCCTTCGGTCATGGAGTGGGATATCTGCACGACATCTGGATCTCTTGACAGTTTTTGCGTTCATGTATCTCTTCGTCCAGTTTATTTCGTTACGCTTTTCTGTACGTGAATGATCCCTCTCGCACGATTATACCCCCGACATATACCCTATCCGTCACCATCTCCCAGTCTAGTAACGTGGTTAGTTTTTCCTAAATATTATCGCGGTGACGGACCCAATACTGCAGCATTCTATGAGGGCGTTGTTACATATGTTACAGTCGATGCTGTTCCCTTGTGTGGTGTGGGGTTTCAATGGTTTGGGGGCCTTTCCCGTTCCTGCGAATAATATTTACCTAGTGGTGCGTTATTTTTTGACGAGTATTATATATATATAAATATATATAATATATTATATATATATATATAAATATATATATCATATATATATAATATTAATATTAATATAAATATCAATAATATATATATAATATATATATATATTTTTGATATAAGAAGATACCAGATGTTTTAAAAAAGAAAGTAGCTTTGGGCACTGAAATTCATTGCAACAGGTGACAGTTTCAGAGCCTTTATCAAATTATCAAAAGATGTCACCTCAACTTAACTTTCACACATCATTGACTGCCTTTCAAACTGGATTCAGCTA